>JADRCC010573584.1:0-13833 GCA_019843855.1 Hylomyscus alleni | reverse complement strand
TGTTTTGAATAAATTTAGAAAATTTTACAATACAGTACTTGGGAAAAGTAGTAACACAACTATGTGTGTATTTACTCAATAACAGACAAAAGAAAGCCAAGGGATGTACATTTACTGAGATACAGTTAATTATAATCACATTTTCAAAGATTCTTTCATGTGAATGAGTATTTTGTTTGTGTGTGTGTTTACGCACCACTTCTGTGCCTGTTGCCTGCAGAGGTCAGAAAAGGGCAGCAGATCTCCCTGGATTGGAGTTGGAGGTGATTGGGAGCTACTGTGTGGGGACTGGGGACAGAATCCATGTCATAGATATTTTCTTTTCCCAGAGATTTACATTTTGTTCTACATTAGGTTATTTCTAGCCAAGTGGGATGTTTTAAAATAGATTTCTAGGGAAGGTCTATATACAGGATGGTAACTTCTCGTGGTTATTTTGCAAATGTTTAAATTTTAAAATTTCTTTCTAACTGTATATGTTTTCAGTTTAAATTGTTTGTCTTCTATAGTTTATTTCTATCTGTATTTACAGCTGTGAAAGAGAATCTTTACTATGAAGTTGGCAAAATGCTTGCCATTTCTTTAGTTCATGGTGGTCCTTCGCCTGGTTTCTTTTCTGAAACCTTGTTTAACTGCCTTGCTTATGGACCAGAAAATACTCTACCAACTTTGGATGATGTTTCAGACCTTGATGTGACGCAGATTATAATCAAGGTAAGAAACATACTGTTTGTTAAAATATAAACTGTATTCTAGTTGTATTTTAGTGTAAGTTATAGATCTGTTATACGTATCCAAAGAGTTCAGCACCAATTCAGAAACCAATACTGTTGAGCATGAACACACCTGTATAAGTGTCACCAATTTAAGGCTTCAAGGCTAACCTGAACTGCATAGTGAGACCTGTTTTAAAAACAACAGCAACCAAAAAGGAACATTAAAGTCAGATAGCTAGAGATGAATGTTATGCTAGATTTTAGAGTCTAGCATAACAGCAAATTATAGTGTGCAGGATTTGCTGGGTGTGGTATGCGTTCATGCCATGCTGCAGATGTAGATGCCAGAGGGGAACCTGTGGGAATTGGTTTTCTTTTTTCATCATGTGGTTTCTAGGATGGAAAATGGACATCTCTTATTTCTTGGCATAATTTTATTCTACACTGTTTTACTAAAGAATTGAATATAGGACTGGACGGTTCATAGTTAAGAGTGCATACAGTGAGTGACCTGGAACGGTGTGACATACCTTTAATCCCAGCGCTTAGATGGCAGAAACAGGTGGATGCTGTACTTTATGGTCAGCCTGGTCTGCATAGAGAATTCCAAGCCAGCCAAGGGACTGTGTAGTTAAGTCTCCAAAAAAGAGATGATACTGCTTTTGGCAGAAGATCCAAATTAGATCCCAGTGTGCATGCATGGCAGGCAGCTCCCAACCACTCTGCAGGCACCTGCTCTCCCAAGCACATGCCACACACACATAAAAAAAATTTTTTTAATTTTATAAAATTGAATATAGAATGTGTATCATTTGAATTGCAGCAATCACTGAGAATAAATGGGTAACTATATTTTTCCTGTTACAGATAGATACTGCAGCTAATTTAGACATTTTAAAGTCGGTAATAAACGAATACTATAACTATCTAGAGTTTAGTGGATGTTTAAGACTTACGGCATCGTTAAGTGATAAATACATGTTGGTAAAAGACATCCTTTTCTACCATGTAATTAAGAGAGTCAAAGCACCTTTTGAGAGGTAAGTTGCTTATTTCTCTGTTAAAGATCCTATTAAATCATATAAATTTATTTGGCAATAAATATATCTGTTTAATTTTGGGAGAATGTGAATGTTATATCAAATAATACTTTAAATGGTAGCCTCTCCTGAATGAGGCCCGTTGTAATTCTGTCCAGAAGTACACGACAGGGTTCTTCAGGGACGTCAATCAAAGTTCGTCATTAATAATCTTTTTCCTAATAAAAATTCACTTTGGTGACCGCTTGAACTACTATCTCTACTCACTCATGTGGTTGGGATTGAACACCTGCCATCTGTGGCTAAATAGGAACCAAATACATTTGGCTGTAGCTACATTGTTTTTTTTTAAAGACCCAGGCTGTCTTCCAAGCTAAGGATGACTTTGACCTGTGTTATGCCTTCTCCGCTTCCCAAGTGCTACAGCAACAAATACATGCTGTCATATCTGGTCATTAATCTCAAGTGAATCCTAATACTTGAGGAATTATGGGCTAAGGCAGTGGTTTTCAACCTTCCTGATGCTCCGGGCCTTTAACCCAGTTCTTCATGTTGTGCTGACCCACAACTTTTAAACTTACTTCATTGCTACTTCTTCACTACAGTTTTGCTCCTGTTGTAAGTCATAGTGTCAGTGTCTGCCATCTGACCCCTGTCGAAGTCCCTGGTTGACAACCACTGGGCTAGAGAAATGGCTCAGCAGCCAAGAACACAGGTTTGGTTCCCAGTACTACATGGCCTCTAAAAACCATCTATCATCCTCTTGTGGCCTCTGGGCACTCTATTCACATGGTGCCCAGACATACATTCAGCCAAAGCTAGCCACACACACAAAAAGAAACCTTTTTTAAATGGATACTGGGGAATTATGAGTACACAATAATTACTGGCTTGATTTATTCAACATTTCATAAACAGCAGTCTCAGAACCAGTAACATGCTGTCAAAATGAAGTTGTTTTCTTTTGTACAGAGATTCACAGTCCTAATATGATTAATCTCTGGGTAGTACTGTAAACTGAGTATTTCCTTTCAAGTTTTTATTGATTATTGTCAACTTGGACATAGATATAAATGTGGCTATAAAATTCTTAATGTTCCTGTTTTAAATGTAGAAAGTGGAGTACATTTCAAGCTTATTACCTCTGTCTTCTGTCCCCTTGTCAAATAACCATTTTGTCATTTTGGTGGGTTTTCCCCAGCTAGGTGTGTGCATGTGTACACACCTGTGTGTGTGTAAGTACAGGCCAGAAGAGGCGGTCAGGGTCCTCTGTCAGTCTCTACCTACTTCTTTGAGGCAGGGTCTCTCCATAAACTCCTCCTAGGCCGCCTCCTGTCTCCATCCTCCTGGACTGGAGCTGTAGGCATGTGCAGTTTCTTGGCTTGTCACATGGGTTCTAGGATTTGAACTCTATTCCTTATGCTTGCATAACAAAGTCTCTTAACAATTGAGCCAAGGGTTTCTGAGTTCGTAAGCAGCCTGGTCTACAGAGTGAGTTCCAGGATAGCCATACAGAGAAACCCTGTCTCAAAAAACCAAAAAAAGAAAAAAGAAAAAAATTAAAAAGGAATAAATCTAATAAAAGTGTTAAAAAACAAAACGAAACAAAAAGATTGAGCTAAGTTTCCAGCCCCTTGTCATTTTCCTTCATATTTTTAAATTTTAAATAATAGCAAATAAATGTTTATTTTATTAAACATCAGTGTGTCAACCACCCCTTTCTTCCTATACTATACAATATAGTATAGTCTCTAGACCACGCCATAACAATGATTAGACATTTTTCTCCTTTTTACATTTTTGTTTGTTTTATTTTTCTGAGGTATGGTTTCTCTATAGCCCTGGCTGTCCTGATACTCACTCTGTAGACCATGATGACCTTGAACTCAGAGATCTGTCTTCCTCTCCTTTGGAGTACTGTCATTACAGGCATGTGTCATTACACTGGTTCCTTTTGTTCCTTTCTTTTTTTCTGTTTTATAGCATTTCAAGAATCTCTTATTTTGATATATCAGTTTGATTTTTTTTTTTTAATTCACAGTCAATTTCATGCTTGTGGGCATTTGGATTTTTAACACTGGCTTAACATGTATCTTTTAAGTATATCCAAATATTTTCTGATTCGAAGACTGTGAATACTAGATATAATTTTAAATTATAGTTAATATCCAGAATTCAAATTCATTTTCTTAGAAATGGATTTCTCAATGAGATAGGTGTTTATATAGTGAATTTTCTTCCAGTACTTCATCTGCTCTTTTATACTAGATCTTTCATTGCTAAGAATGTAAATTCATTGTCATTCACTTTGGCTTTCTTTTCATATCTATGAGTAGTCTAGATTGGCCCATTAAGTTTCTTTAAATTAAACCCTGAATGATAAATAGGAATCACAATATCAAGAAATGGAGAGGGTAAAAGGCTCAAGACAAATTCGATCTTTTATGTAAAATATGGCCTAAAAATATGAGGTAACAATAATTGTTAAAAATACCAAGGTAACAAGAAGCTAAGATAGCTTAGCCACCCTTGAGAACAAGGAATTCATGGGGCCTGGGCCTGGGTAAGAACTGAGGTGGCTTTCCCTCGGTAGTGCAGAGGTGTAGGGAGAGTCTCCTGACTGCAGCTTAGCTGCTGCATGTTGATGCTCTTTAGACTGATGGGGGAGACCTGGAACGTTGGATTGGTGGGAAAAGGACCCTATGATAGAGATGGTCTTTCTTCTTTTTCCCTGGTGTGTGTGTGTGTGTGTGTGTGTGTGTGTGTGTGTGTGTGTACGTACATACATGTGTGCATGTATGTGTGTGTTCATGTGTGGATGCATCTGTTGCTGTACCTATGTAGAGGCCAAAGGACAAATTTACTTCTTTTTTTTGAGAGAGGGTCTCTTAGGACTGAGATAACAAAGGTTCCAACAATTTTTTTTATGTGGACTCTGGTTTAAGCACAAGGACTCGTACTTGCAAGGAAAACACTTTACTGATTGAGCTCTTTCTTTAGCCACGTCTTCCTTCCTTCCTTCCTTCCTTCCTTCCTTCCTTCCTTCCTTCCTTCCTTCCTTCCTTTCTAATATGAGTACACTGTAGCTGTCTTCAGACACTCCCAGAAGAGAGCGTCAAATCTTGTTACAGATGATTGTGAGCCACCATGTGGTTGTAGAGATTTGAACTCAGGACCTTCGGAAGTGCAGTCAGTGCTCTTAACCACTGAGCCATCTCTCCAGCCCATCTCTCTAGCCCTGGAATAGCTCCAAACAACAGATACTTGTTACCACAATTCTTGCAGATAGAAGTCCAAAATTCAAGTGTGATAAAGCGTCAGTTTTTCTGAGATGTTGAGCAAAAAATTTACTCTGCTGTCTGACAGCTCTGGGCATCACTTGTTTTATGATTCTCTGACTTTAGTCTCTTGGTTGTCATGCCCTTAGTCTCTATAGGTATGTCTTTCTTTGTCCCATTGGATTTAGAGCCAGCACTAATAATCTAAACTGGATGATCTCATATCAAAATCCTTACCATTTATTCTGTCTGTGATGCTTGGGAATAGGATGTGGAAACCCTCATGTAGCCTACTTCTCAGCTTTTATCCTGGTACATTGCTGTGCCAACAACGTACTCACTTGTCACAGAGACCCATTATAAGTATTTTATAATAAAATGGTAGCCAGGGTATACTGGGAGATTTCATGATAGGAGTTGGATAGGACTTTATAATTATGAGGAAAGGAGACAAGTTTGACCTCAAAATTTAGCCATAGTGACTTTTTTCCCCCCATGACAGGGTTTCTCTGTATATCCCTGGCTGTCCTGGAACTCACTCGATAGACCAGGCTGGCCTTGAAGTGAGAAGTCCGCCACCACTGCCTGGCATGCCATACTGACTTTGAATAATGGTTCCATTCATTAGTATATGTGGTTCAGATTTTGGTATTAATGTAATCAAGTTTCTTTGGAGCCTCCCTAAGCCTTTACCTCCCAATACTGTTGAACTGGCAATGGAATTCTAATATAAACATAAAAACATTAACAATAGACAATAAAAGCATTCAACTTCCTGCAGTGCATTTAGGTCCTCTGAGAGTCAGTAGGAAGAGAAATCAATGCCTAATACCTTATCTGAGGAGCAGTGTTGAGAATCAAGTCTGATAGGCAGACATTATAACCTCTATTCTATGCATATTATTGAGAATTTACATTTAAAATATTTGTTTCTTCTGTTACATTCTTGCTGATGTTTTAATGCATTGTAAATCTTTTAGACAAATTTCTGTTTTATAAATAGTTATTGTATGTTGTATGTATTAAAATAGCTTCCTTTATTTTATATTTGCTAATTTTACACTTTTTATGTACTCAAGTCTTATTTTTCCCTTGCTATTACTTGACGAATTTAAAATTTTATATGTACATGCAGTGTGTTTTGATCATATCCACCTCCCACTAATCTCTTTCAACTCCTCCTTGGAATCCCCAACGCATCCCTTCCTAACTTTATCCCCACCTACTATCTCTCTCTTTAATTCCTCTTGGTCCAACTACTACTATCAATATGCACATGGGCGTGGGGACATCTGCTGGTGCATGATGGCTAAAATCCCAAAGAAAATTATCTCTTCCCCATCTGTCAACAACTGACAGGAGTTCTAGTTAGATCTAGAAAAGCAAGTGATTATTTTCATAATAGTCCATTTGCTTGTTGATTTGAAAGGGTTATCGTAGTATTTTATCTCATCTAAAGGCATGTAGTAGTTCTTGTTGGGCTGTTTTGTCTTTTGTTTGTTTTAATCAGCTATTTACAAAATGCCTGGTAAGGGCAGGAGAGAAGGCCCAGAGGTAAAGAGCACTGACTGCTGTTTCAGAGGTCCTCAGTTAAATTCCCAGCAACCACCCATACTGTGGCTCACAACCATCTATAATGACATTTGGTGCTCTCTTTGATGTGCAAGCTCCAACTTGCACACCAAAAGAGAGCACCAAATGTCATTTATTATACTGGCTCAACTCTATACATTATAAATAAGTACATTTTTTAAAAAAAATGCCAGGTAAATTTATATAAAACACACACATATATATGTTGCCTTATTGTATCTCTCTTCAAGTTTTAAACAGGGTCTGAAAACGCTTGGTGTTTTAGAGAAAATTCAGACTTACCCAGAAGCATTTTATAAGATCCTCTGTCATAAACCTGAGACTCTGTCTGCAGAAAGCCTCAGTGATCTGTTCACAATTCCCACGTCACTGAACGTACAGACGTTGAGGTTTTGGAACAGCTACTTAAAGGCTATAGAGGGTATGTGAAGTTTTCTTTTTCAATGTTTTTTATGGCTTTTGCTCTTTCCCTAAGAAGACTTGAATCTGTTACTTGTATTTACAGAGGAAACAAGCATAAAAGTGATGAGAAAGTTACAGTGCACTTATATCATAAATACAAACACATATATAGTTTTAAGATGAATATATTTTTCTTAATAAAAAAAAAACCCTAAAACTTTAAATATGGGTGATCTAATAGCAAAGAGCAGTCTTGAAGCTAATTTCTGTTTCATTTATTTCAGTTTACGGTCAAACTGAATTATTCTATATCAACTTTACTCATAACATTAGTATTTGTTAATAAATATTACCAATATTATTCCATTTTATAAAGAGAAATTTTTACTTTCAAGTTAATTTCCTAAAAGTTTCTGGGTTTTACCATTTAGATTTTTTCTGCATTTATTAAGCTATCATACTAGTGATTATGTAAAAGAAGTTAACAATAAATGGATAAGCATTGGTTTTTTTGAGTCCCACATGGATTTGCATATTGAATGTACTGCTTAGCACACTTTGTGTCTTTGTCCTAGATGAATGTCAGAGTCTATTACTCTAGTAATCTCAGTCTAGTAAGAGTCTTTGCTGACAATGTATGTTTCATGGATTTAATTATCTTTTCTCTTTAATTGCTAATTTTTCAGATGGTAAATCTGCAACAACAATGGAAGATATTCTTATTTTTGCAACCGGTTGTAGTTCCATCCCACCTATTGGGTTTAAACCCTCCCCGTCAGTTGAATGTCTACATGGGGATTTTCCTGTTGCCTACAAATATAAAAACTGTTTAGTTCTACCAGTCACCAACACATATGAAGAATTCCAAGAAAATATGGATTTTGCCATAAGAGACACTATAAGACTAGAAAAGGAAGAAAGGGCTCCCTTGCTACCTCGGACGTTAAATGTTTCTTCTAATGAAGAAATGCTTTTTTAAACGCTGCTATTCACACCTATTTTTATTAATCATCACTTCTGAACATTATGGCCAGCTTCTTGGCACAAAAATTTTTTATGATTTTTCTCATAAAGGGATGGTTTGGCTTCTGAACCACTGAAGGTTTGGTTAATGCCTTCTAGTTATGTTTGGTGATAGCTTTCTATTACTATGCTGCCTTCGTACCTTCAATATGAATATTCTCTATGACTGTGCTATCTTGATAACTTCATATATTTTTGGAATGGTTGTATAAACCGTTCAGCTGTACAGGTGCTCAGCTATATTAGCATGACATATGAAAAACTATTTTCTCAATTTTTATAAATTAGAATTACCTTTTTAGGATGACACTTTAGTATTGTGCAGTTATCACATTTGTTTTGTTTTGTTTGTTCTGCTTTACTGTTTGTGGGGTTTTGGGAGGTTTTTTTGTTTTTCTCTCTACTTAGTCCTCGTCTTGAAACCTGGCTATGTAGAGCAAGCTGTCAAATTTCTTTATTTTAAGCATTAAATAGAAAAGTTAGCTAAGTCATGTCATAAATCAGATATTTTTCAATGTTTTTTTAATTATAATTAAGTTACCAATACAACAAATAAATAATGACTAATTGGAAATAGTGTATAAAAAGCAAAGGTTTACAAATAACTCTAGAACCTACGTGTTCTCCTTCAGCTTCACAGCATGGCTGAGGAGTTTTCCCGTGTGCTTGGAAAAACCTTAGAAAGTATGTGTTGTTTATATTCTTGTGTAGTCAGTATATCTCATGTTTGAAACCATCTAGGTGTTTGAAGAATCTCTGGATTGTCATATGGTTTCACTACATAACAGGTATTTATTATTAAGATTGTTGTATGATTGGTAAGATCTCACCATAGCATTCTATAGTTAACTGTCTTTTGCATTCAAAAATACATGTATGATCAATGAATGAATTATAATTTAAAACTACAAATTAAAAAAATACTCTAATTTTGTCACATAGAGATAAATAATGTATTTTGTATATTCTTTAAACTATTTATTTTAAACAATTTTTATTGTCTTATGACAGGGTATTTCTATAGAGCCCAACTGTACTAAATTTGCAATCTTCCTGCCTTAGTCATTTAGGTGCTGGGGTTATGTATATCAATGTACCCAGCAATGTTTATTTTTTGGTAAATGAATGCTATCGAGTAATAAGAAACAATGTAATAAAACAAGATATCTACAGTCTCTTTTCAAGGCATGATGGCACACTCCTGTAATCCGAGCCCGAGAGACTAAGGCAAGAGGATCAGGAGTGATGGCACAAGTTTAAAACCATCCTGGCCTATAGGAGATCCTGTTCAGGAAAGAAAGAAATACGTACATGACACACTCATAGTAATGTCTTCACACATTAACACACAATATGTGTTAGCTGTTGGTCAAGAAACACAAGATTTAAAAGGGATGTAGATCCCTTAAACAACAGGATTGACTTGGTATTGGCAATAAATACCCTTCTAATGCCAAAGGAAAACTCATTTGTCATCATAGTGCCATTTTTTTTTTGTTACCTCAGAACTTTCCAAGTTGTACTTAACAGAACAAATAAAGTTTCTCTTTATTTTGTGCATTTAGCAAGAAGGCATTTCTTTATCTTGTGTTAAATGTTGCTATGTCTTTCAATGAATAATTTAAATCTCAAACTCAGTAGACAGCTTTTATTCCAAGGGTGTTGATAAGTTGGATCTTTATATTTTAAAAAGTTTAATTCCAGATGGGGAGATGGTTCAGCGGTTAACAGCCCTTCTAAAGGTCATGAGTTCATTCCCGAGCCATCTGCAAAATGTTCAATTCCTACAGAGTTTTAAAGGCTGTCAACTCCATGCAACTCCAAGATGCTAGTTTTTAGCTTGTAGTTTGAGTTATTTTATTTTTCCCCTAGGATAGTAATTAAAGAGAACACAGCCCTCGTCGAGCATTGGGTGGGATTATGGAGCCTTGGACATGCTGGCTACAAGTGATTTTATTCCACTTACTCTGTACGTAGAACATGGCCTTGGTGGTGAGATAGATGGTCTTATTAACAGAATACTTCTTCAAGTGAAACATCAGATTTCAAGATGTCTTCTGGTTCGAAGGTTTTTTCCCATGTTCTTTAGATCAGTCCATATACAATTGAGGCTTATCAGAGAAACTGCAGTGTTACTGTGTCATGCTTGTAGTTGTTCCTATTCTGATTTATAGTATAGTTCTTACATTAACATACTTAGTTTCAAAATTATGAAGGAGCAGCCTTATGTTTGTTTAAGTAAAAGCCTGAAATAGCATGGTCTCTGTTGTCTGCATTTATGTTTCCCGCTACGTATATTGGAACTTTTGGGAACTTGCACATTCAGTGTTTATAAAAGGATGTGTAATGGTAAGTTTTCCCATGCCTTTCCTTTAGTGTTCAGTCATAAGAAAATGGTGAGAACTGGACTCTGTTCATAAACATGGTTACTATTACGTATTTGTTATGCCTCAGATAGTGCAGTCTAAAGCATTAAACACATTTAATGATGAATTACTTGAGTTTATATTATCTGTAACTTGGGAAAATGTGTAGTCCTTGAAAGAGACCCGGTTTTCAAGTTCTATTTCAACCACCTTCAAATATACCCTACTACCCACTGCGTACCAGATTCTTTGCTTGGAAGTAGTTTATAAATCGGCCTGTTTAAAATGTATCAATGCACACTGTTGGGGATACAGCATGGTGGTAGGATGGTTTGCCTAGCTAGCATGTGTAAGGTCTTGGGTTTCATTTTAAAGTATGACCAAAACATTACAAAAAAAAAAAAAAAAAAAAGCATGAACACTTAACAATAATGTTTCTAAGGAAATGTTTTTATGTCACTAAATGTGAAGGTGTGGATGCTCCTCATCTAAACTAAGTAAGTGTGTTGGGAATCTACCTTGGTTAGAGTTACTACTGCTGTGATGAGACTGACCCAAAGCAACGTGAGGAGGAAAGGGTGTATTTTGCTCACTTCCATATCAGTGTTCCTCAATGAGGGAAGTCAAGGCAGGAATCTGCAGATGGGGGTTGGTACAAAGTGATTGCTGCCTACTGGCGGGCTTGCCATGGCTTGCTCATTTTCTTTCTTATGGAAGCTAAGGACACTAGTCCAGGGGTGGCACTGCACACAGGGACTGGGCCTTTCCCATTCATCCCTAATTAAGAAAATGCCTCTCAGGCTTGTCCCCTTCCTGATTTCATGGAGCCATTTTCTCAGTTGAAGTTCTCTCCCCTTGCATGTTTCTCACTGTGTCAGGGATCTAATAAGGATGATGATCTTTTAATGCACAGATGTTGCTTTTCCTTTTTATTAGTATATACTTGTTTAAAACAATGGCCATAATGACATTTATATATGCATACATGTGCGGAATGAACTTTGTTCATACTCACTCCCCATACTGTCTCATACTTACCCACTCCCCTATCCCCAGTATTGTCCATTTACAAGGCTAATAATCTTATTAAAGTAAGATTCAAGATCCTTCATTCTCTTCTGAGAGTTCTTTGAACTCAAAAAACAAACTTCTGGGCTACTTTTCAATGATAAAATTATCCCCCTAATGTTGTTCAATTATTTAAACCAAAAAATCTGGAGTTAGATAAACAGCTACAATAAATTTAACTCTGAAGTCATGATTTTTATTCTCATAATAATACAATATTAATACCATTCTTGGTCTTAGTTTTTGCAGCTAAGTAACTTACATAGTTACTCCTCTGAGGGAGGAGTTACTTATAACTATAGTTACTTATATAGTTACTCCTCTGAGGGATATATTTTTCTTTATATGTTTATTCCCCACGTTACACACTATTGGGCAGAAATACACAAACATGCACACTGTATAAATGTTCACATTGTCTTAGTATTTTATGATAATGTGCCTTACATAGTCTTGGAAGGAGTTTCTAATGGAACTGAAATGGTTAAATGACAAATTTGTGGGAATGCTCAGGTGAATAAGATTAAACTCATTGGAAGGTGGAAAAACCATTCTGCTTTTTAGTCCATGGATGCCAGAATCAAGAATACTTCCCCTAGGGCACAAACTGTTAATTTTAGATAACCTGTTATAACTTTCTAAAAATAGATGTATTTTTATATCTGTCAAGTAGAGCTCATGTTTTGTTAAAAAAATGCAATCTTGATTTTTTAAAAAAAAATTGTATAATTTTGAAAGCCAAATGATTACATCTCAGAATCTGACTGCCTCAGAGTTAACCCCTAATGCAATGTCATCTGTGGATTCATTTGTTGGCAATAAGTTGTCATTGTATATATTTTTGACATTAATAAAGTCTATTATGTAAAAGGTGGTGTGTAATTTATTTAATAATCACAGGGCTTTAAATGCACCAAACCTGCTTGCGATCGTCTGCTCAAGAATCATTTCTTTTTTTGTTTTTTTCTGAGACGTGGTTTCTCTGTGTAGCCCTGGCTGTCCTGGAACTCACTCTGTAGACCAGGCTGGCCTTGAACTCAGAAATCCACCTGCCTCTGCCTCCCAACTTCTGGGATTAAAGACGTGCGCCACCACTGCCCGGCTCAGAATCATTGCTTTAATTTGCACTATTTAGAGGAAAAATTATGCCATTTGGCTTTTCTGTGATTTTATACTCTAGCAGGCCAAAGCCCTAAGCTAGCGCATTCTGAAGAAATCGGACTGAGTAAATTACCACGTTTGTAGTTTTTGTTTTCAGAGAAAAGAGGGAAGGGTCATTACTGTCATGGAAATCAAGAAGACGCAATTTCTGTCGTCTCATTTGGTCTTGTAATTTTTACGAGGATTTAAACGTGGGAACTGCGGTATCAATTAGATTCTAAGCTCTACTCCACGCCCACGCCCTGAGAAGCCGTGTAAGAGTGGCGACCTCAGGAGCCTTGCCCCGATTGGTTGGAAACGCTGCTGGGAAATCGGGACCGCCCACCGTCGGGGACTAAAGGGGAGGGCCGGGACCCAGGGGGGGGGGCCCGCTACCTCTTGGCCCGCCCCCTGATTCTGCTTCCGGCGCGGGAGGTTGGGCCACGTCATCTTCGGGCTCCCAGTGCCAGCCGGGCAGTGGATGGTGGGAAGCAAGATGGCGGCCACGGCCAGTATTCGGGAGAGGCAAACAGGTATTTCCTTCTCTCCAGTTTGTTCTGAGCAGCGACCTGTCATCATCTCCGGGTTGTTTGTACAGCTCAGAGTTGAGCTTCGAGAGCTGCTCCATTTTTAGGTTATGGGGAAGAGATGCCTGCAGCTTCACAGCCTTTGCCTGTTTCCACAGGCAGAGGCTTAAGTAGGTTGGTTGCTACAGTGCTAGCTACTTAGTTTTTAATTACCGAGTTTTAGAAGGCCATCACGGCAAGGACTGGTATTTGGTGTTTGCTTTCCTATATTATCACTTAACGAGGTCTATAGGTTTGTGTTCGTATTTCAAGTCTCAGGTTGATTTGGTTTTCACTTTCAGTTTTAGTTGATTTTGTTTTTTAAAAAACTTGTTTTTGACTCGAGCCATATTACAAAATCTAAGTATTCTTTTCAGAGCTCCTTCCTTTATGCCATCTTCTTTGGACCCGTATTGGGAGAAGCTGAAGAAAAGTGCCAGTTGATAATGAATTCCTACTGCATCTTGCTGGAAGAGACTTCAGAATGTCAAAACATTAACAGCGTCCTATTTCAGTTGTTCGACAGATAGTAATCTTAAAATGTATAACAGTTGTATCTTAAGTAGAGCATACTTGTACACCCATTTATAAAGTAAAATTTAAAGATACATATTTCTTCCCTTGGTTTTAGATTTTTTTTT
>JADRCC010573582.1:0-23549 GCA_019843855.1 Hylomyscus alleni | reverse complement strand
AGACTAAAAAAAAAAAAAACCTGAAAAGTTAATGAGGGAAAACAAAGTAAAACAAAACAAAGTGTGTTAGGGACTCAGACTTAAAAGACCACTGGGACAGTAAACCACTTCAAAGTCCGACCTAATCTTCCCCTTGAGTTCTTTGTTGTAAGTGGACAAAGGGGTGAAATTTCTTCCCCTGGTAATCCGTTTCTGTCAAGACTAGCTTTCTACACATTTGTTAAGGGGGAGTTCGAAAGGCATTATGTGTGACCACTCATCTCTCACCCTAGCTGATAAAAGGAGGGATGAGCAACAAGCCCGAAAGGCTCCAGAGGGGTTTCCTCCAGTGCTCTCTCTCTAAGCTCACTTCCACAGTGTGTCTCTAAACACACCTGTGGATGGAGGAGGACCAAGGCTGGGACCATCCATCGGGAAGAATGCTTGAGTCACTCCCTGCAAGCAGAGAAGGTAAACTGGTCACGTTGCTTCCTTCTTTGTACAGAAAGTTTATTATTTAAATGAATTTGGGGGGCCCGGAGGAGGGTTGTGTTGAGTATAGGACAAACTATCACATCAGCTATTCTTTTAAGTCTGTTACTGTAGTTACTAGTACATAGCCTGCATTTACAAGTCAGCTCTGGAAATATAATCTCTAGATTTTGCCACCTTCTACACATAGTTACATATGTTGTGAAATAAGGTCCGTAATTCCTTAAATTGTATCAGTTCTTGGGAGTAGATAAGAAGTGGTGAAGTTTGAAGTTATTTCCCTACTTAATGTGCCTGTCCTTTCTCAGTGTCCTGATTCACTTACTATTATCTTTTTAGCTAATACATCTTGAGTTCCTTGTGATCCTTGTTGAGTTTTATGTCTGTGAATGGTATCTTGATTCTAAGATTATGTCTTGAAGTTGAGCACTGTACGACCCTCTAGTATGTTAATTTTCTCATCTGCATACTTTAACTTGTGTTATTTGATCCTGAGATCACTCTATTTATAGCCTTTAAAACAATTTTTTATTTGTAGTTTTAAAAAAAAATCTTTATTTCAAATAGGAGCATTTTATGTACATTCCGATTTTTGTCTCATGTTCTATAGAAGTCTGAAGAGAGCTATTAGTTTTTACCCAGCTTGAAGGTTTTATTAATTTCTAAGAGAATAGACTAGTAATTATTTTAGAATCTTCAAGATCATATTCTTTTGAAAGATTATTCACTATCTTTGAAACTTAAGAATATGAAAAATAACAAAAGCTATGTACATGCTATATAACTTAAAGAGCAAAATAATTAATAGTATTGTGATTTTAATACCTATACCTTTTGAACTACTTTTAATGAGCTAAGTAAAGCATAGCTATTTGAGGGGATCCATATTTCTCTGAAGTTGGAGACTATCCCACACACAAAACTAGAAATAAAATGGTATATTCCGGGTTGTTCCAGCTAGTCTGGCTGAGTCTATCTGACTCTAAACCTTGTAAATTTATTTTGTAAAGGCAAAGTTAATGTGAGTAAACTATGTTGCTTGTTATTTATTGATTGCTTTAACTAGCAAGAAAGATTCTGAATGAGTCGTGTGGTGCCTAGTGTAATATTTCTCCACTCAGAAATTTAAAAGGCCATGCATTTTCAACCTCATTGTGTCATTTGTTCAAGAGTTAGAGAGGAACAGAATGTAAAGTCGCATCACTGCTCTAGTACTGTGGAAAGTTTTAAATCATCTCAGGTTCTTGTTTAAAAAAAGAATCTTTAGGATTATATTTACCTTTAATCTAGTATTGACTGACCTCTGTGTTATTCATTTTCAATGGGCCCAAGGCAACTTTCAGCAAACCATGTGTTGAACAGACGTTTAATGATTGCCCAGGTCTATTATCTGAGAACACAATTTACTCTAGTGTGGTGATGAACTTCGCTGAATAGTCAAGTTGCCTTTTTACTGAGTGAAATGGTCATTGCAGCCTAGATTCCCCTGCTGTTCCGTGCAAAGTGAGGGGTCCTGCACGTGGAGGTGACTCCATTTTCAGCTTCCACGGGCTCTGCGCTTATGATTTGTCCATCACAGAGGCAATAGCAGTTCATTGGCTGTTGATACTGCCTTTTGCTTCAACCTTGTTTGACTAGCTTTGCCATTACTGCCAACAATGGACTTACCTATATGTTATATAGTATATAGCTTTTATGAGTCTGTACGCATCTATAATATAACCGGTATGAGTCTGAAAGGAACAAAAAAGCAAGCTCTGTCAACAACTGATAATTTAACCAAGAAGTCTTTCATGTCCTCCATTTTTATTTAACATGCTTGAAGAAGGCAAACTGCTAAAACCAGATTTGTTTGCTATGGTGATGATAATTGGATATTTTCATTATTTTCAGGTATTTATGTAACATATACCTTAAAAGGAAACCTTTGATGTTTAATTCAAAAGTACTTAAAATGATAAGATTTCACAAGCCAAAATTCTGCAAAATTTTTCCAATTCATGGTTCATTAATTATGTTTTTAATAATATAAGAGTTATTAGAGTTATTAATCAAATAATAAACATATATAAATAAAACCTTGATGATATAAATTGAAAAATTATCCTTAAGGCAATAGGGAGGAAGAGAAATAGCAAGAAATGGATTCATCAAGTATGTAGGACTTGACCCACCACCAGGACAAGCAATGCAGGCTGCATTTGCATGCAGAGCTAGCTGCAAACACACAGCAACACGCTGTAGGTACCACCACAGATCATACATTTCCATAAGACAAGAATGCTTCTTGACCAAAGTTGCCCCTTCTTCCTCTGCCAGGTAATATTTCTCAATTCCAGAGCCGACTCCTAGGTAAGCAGGACCATTGGAGCCACTGATGACCCCCTCAAGAGCGAGGTCATATGGCAACATTCTTCAAAGGGCTCCAATTGTTTACCTTTTGGAAGGCAAAGATGGTTTTTAACAGTAACCAAGTGGAGGAGAGTGTAAAGCATAGATTGCCTTAGCTCTTAAGTCATTGAGAAGTATCCAAGCTGATATTCGCAATGAGAGAGTGCGGGGGGGGGGGGGGGGGGGGGGGGGCCGTGAAGGTTTTTAAGGAAATTGCTGTTTTCTGTGAATCATGTGGGACCTTGTGACAACCATAGTGCTTTATGACAGAGTCTCATACTTCTCCAGTCCCTTAGAATTCACTTTTATCTGGTGTCAAGGAGCTTATACCATCACTCTGCCACCTCCTCCAGACTTTCCTGACAGGAGCTAAGAGTTGCCCCCTGTGCTCTGCCATCTTCCTGGTTTCTTTTATGGCCTCTACTTTGGGCAGATGTGTGTCTGCTAACTCTGTTTTGTAGTCCTGTTTTATGAAAAGTTATACATCCCATTAATTTTTAAAAGGGCATTTCGAATTATTTTTAAACTTTTATCTTTTAAGTTTGTCCCTCTAAATAGGCCAAATCTCACTATGTTTCACATCATTTTCCTTCTGAGAAATGAATCATTTGAAGCTCTTCGTTGTGTTTGAGTGACTTCTAGTCTAGTGACTTTCCCATCTAGAAGTAATATTTATAGCTCCAGATTTACTTCTGTACTATTGATCTTACCGCTCTGAACAGTAATTCCTGCATCAGTCAAAAAACACCATTGACCATGGGCTAGAGAGCTGGCTTGTGGGTTGAGTATTTGCTTTTCTTGATTTGGCTCCAGGCACCCACATAGCATAGTTAACCGTCTGTGACTCTAGCTCCAGGGTATGTCACACTCTCCTCTTTCCTCCCGGAACACAGTACAGGTGAAATGCTCAGAAGCACAAAAGAAAAATAAGTAGATTTTTAAAATTCAACTGTCTGACTTTCACACTTATTTCAAGAGTATGGGTAAGCCAAACCATTCACCCAGGAAAATGGTGATTTTAATTAACAGTGTTGACTCTGTGTGGGTGTAGAGTAATGCCGTAGTAGGAGCTTAGCTTTCCTTATTTATTGTGAAATGTGCCCATTGGTAATGACCTTCAAGGTGGGAGACAGAGGTAGGACATTTTCATTTACAAGATGGGTTGCCTGATCATCAAATGCAAATAAGCTGTAGTTTTATAAGCCTTCCTAATAAGTGAAATTGTAATTAACATTATAATGTACAGGTGAAATAGTGTATCTAGGGAAAACACACAATAAAGATGAAATACCAATATGTATTTTTTTAATATGAGACCTGTGGTGGTAAATAAAATGAAATGTCCCTCGATGCTTTGTCTGTGGGGTTAGCACAGTGTGAATGGCACCTGTGGTGACTCTGTGTTTGAAATGTCAGTGCTAACCACACACCTTCCTTTTTATACCTGCTTAACTGTGGGTCTGATGGTCTTTACAGAGCAACAATGATGTGATGCCAAAGGAAAACTCACTGTGTCTCTTTGACTAAAGTGCTGCACATTCATTCTCTCAAAGTTTACCCAGCGATTGAAATGGCCTCTCCCATAAATAATGCTGCACTCCTTGTCATTCGTTGAGCCTGGTGGTAGCAAGAGCAGTCTCCCCACAGTGTTTCCTGCTCCCTCCCTAAATACCTCACTCCTGTGTAAATCATCTGACTCTGGCACAAGCTTGTATTGACCCTCTAAGACTTTTATTGCCATTCTGTCCATGTTATTGCCTCTTCTTTCTTCTTCTTTTATTTTATTCCCAAATCCATGGGCTGAGGCGGGTCAGGAGTCGAGCTGTTCATTTTCTAGAGAATGATATACATCTATCGTCTCTTCCCATCACTCTGTAGGGATGCAGAAGAGCAAAGACTCACGGTTATGAAGCAAGCGATTCATTTTTGCTTTGATTGATGTAAGCTTTGCTGGGGACAGCCAGTGTTTGTGCTCTCAGCTGTCAGCTATCAATGACATTGAATCCTTACCTTTCTTGTGCAGAATAAGGATGGTTAACTATTTGATTACCAGGAGTATCCTTAAAGGTTTGTCCCCCGCCCCTCATTTGCATTTTATTTCCCTCATTATGCAAACCCTTACTGAGCCCAAGTACGGCAGAAATTTTGCTCCTGAAGTAAGATACAAAAACTTCGACATCATTCTTCCTGCAATTAAGAACCTGACAACCTGCTAGGCAAGACAGATGTGCAGGCAAAGAATTATAATATTCTGTGAATATGAGAAATGATAGAAGCATGAACAAGCTGAGCCGCAAAGGGAAGATCAATTAGGTGAGGCTGGACAGGGAGGAAAATGTGGCACATTTCAAGTTGACCTTTAAGACTAAATAATAAATTTGCAAGGAAAGAAAGAGGTGCCAGGGGGAGCAGCTAAATGAAGCTTGTTTAGGCAACTGTAGCAGGAATGTTCCAGAAAAATCGGGTTGAGAAACTGAAGTAAGGGCTTGTACACCTCATGTACTAGACCCCTTTCCCCCATGATGGATTGCTATTGGAGCTTTAAAAAGAGAAACAGTCAAATCTGATGTTAGAAATATTATTATACATAAAATCGTCCTCACAGGGATATTGGTTCATTTGTTGCAAGATCCCTATAGCAGAGCAAGCACTCATAAGTGTTCCCTAAACAAATATGTATTCCAATTATATGTAGGCAATGTAGTATTTGTAGAATTGTCGATGGAATAGATTGCTGTACCAAGTGGGATCATCTGGGAGAGAAGAGTGAGAAGACAGCCAAAGACTTAAAATGGAGTCAGTGAAGGGTTTTAGTATTTCTCTTCTCTTCTTTTCCAGGGAGGCATGAGGGACAGTGGACACTTTATCTTCTTTTGTCAACTCCAAGTAAAGTTGAGTGCTTAGTGAGCTAATTAGTGCTGATGAGCAAACTCCACAGTGGTGGTTGCAATATTTAACAAGTAGGAGATAAAGCACAGAATCAGTAAAGGAAAGAAAACAGAGAGTCCATTTACTGGTTAATGGCTGCCTGCCTCTCCAGCTCAGGATGGAGAATTTTGCACTGAGGAGTTTAGAACATGACCTGTGGAAAAGTGGGTTATGGCTTTCTCATGTTAAAAGCATTTATCCTGAAGTAAATCGCCTGCTCCCCTGCCAGTGGAGCCTTCATGGCAGACATACATGTAAATGAGTGTGGGATTCATCCCATGTGTTGCAGATGATTTTGCCTTTATTTTTGCTCTCTGTAGCTATTGTTGCAGAGGTCACTATATCAATTGAGTTTGTGGGAAATATTCTTTTATTTGGAGTATCCTGACACTTAGGCAACTTCTATCTGCACCATTTTCTAATCTAGAGTTCACTCAAGACACAAAATGGGCAACCTGTATTTTACAGCAACGTTGCTTACTTGGTATGTGGAAGAAAAGTTAATAAGTAACAAACTAACTTTAAGGTTAGCTCGAGATTAGCAGTATCTTGTGACATTGTGGTATAGTATCTGGGCTGCCTACCTGGTACTGAGAAACTGAATGCTATTTCCTAACTCTCTCATAGAAACCTGCAGGTCATTCCTCATTCAGAGGTTGGTAATGGGCCTCACACTGTATAATGTGTGGCTAGTTATGGTAATGCCATAGTAAACTACTTAAGTATAAAATGAAGCTTCTAGATTCAATGTGTATAATAGTTACAAAACCTGTGTGTGAAATGTGTGTGAAACACAACCTGCACAAACAGCAGAAGTATCCTTAGCCAATACAGCTAAGTGTAGAATAGTTGGGGGGATATTCTAATGAAATGACACAATACAGGCTAAGTCATTGGCAGTATGTGTCCTTGATTTCCGATAAGCGGTGTCATTTTGCAATCTGTCAAGTTAATATTATATTTCTTGTATGTTTGTTATTTGTATCCTCTAAAAACCTTTAAATCTTTTTTTTAAATCTTGCTTGCTCTAACAGATGTGCCTGCTCGTTTCTCTTGTGGTTATCTTCTACCAAATAAACAGTGTTTGTCTCATTTTGAATCCTTCCCTCAACCCATGCTGGGGACTTTAACCTCTTAAAATGCTGTGGAACTTCTCCATAAAAGCTCATTGGTGAGAATATCTCAGACAATGCTGGGAGACTTCCAATCTCTATGGCTGGCTTGTATAGCAGAGTACTTACTCAGCATTTTCATTATTTGGAGAGCGATGGGGTTAAAGCTCTCAGGACCCCAAAGATTTTGTGGCTTTCACTGCCTCTCTCCTCTGCTGTTCTGTGTTCAGAGAGTGTGTTCTGCCTGGGAGCCTGATCCTGGACTGCCATTGACTGCCTCGAGAAACTATCAAATGTCACATGGCTGTGTGTCTTGTCTTGTTTCTCAGTTGGACTGGATTACTCTTCTAGAAACCATGTTCTTTTAGGTTGAGTAGCCCTCCAGTAATAATACTTAACACCTTAATTGAAGTTATATCCCAAATTTTAAGTTCTGGCTATCTCTCTTGAAATGCCTTTTCATTGCCTATAGTACCATGGCTTTCTTGTTCTTGGTCAACCAATGTCTGCTTTATTCTCTGCAGAAAAGCTAATGAAAAACCAGAGCTACTCACAGCTAGTACTGGTTAGACAGGTTCAAGGGATTTCATCTTCCTGGAGTGAACGTTTTAGGGAAAGGATGAGCTGGTAAAAAGACACAGGTTTTGCTTGAGTTGACAACAGCACTTTCTTCCTGTGCCCTTTGCACAGATAACTGGTAGCACCATGCATAAACATAAGCTCACACTTAGATATATGCATTTACATCCATGTAGCAACTAAGTTCCTTGATTAAAGAACAAGGTGCCTGCCTCAGGCTGGAATTGGGATGCCCATTCTCAACAGAGTTAGCACATTATTCATTACTTTAGAAATCAAAAGAAAAGCTGGATTTGGTAAACCGTATAAGAAGAATGACAGGCTGTGAATATGAATAAAGATTGACACTTAAGGCACTAAAAACAGCTGAACTAAGGTAGCCAAGCTGGTGAGCCACTTCTGTAAGAGTCTTTGATGTGTTTGTAAAAAGTTAAAGAGAAGGAGGATATGTCCTATGGAGATAGAGTCAGGTATAGGGGAAGGAGGTGCCTCAGCGGGCCCATAAGGACCAGCCACACTATGGTATAGTATAGAATAGAGTTTATTCAGGGCATGGGGAGGGGAGTTAGAAGGTAATAGAGGCAGAGAAAGGCAGAAAGAGAGAGAATGAGAGCGAAAGAGAGAGAGAAGAGAGAGAAGAGAGGGAAGTAGAGGCTGGCCATGAACACATGGAGAGAGAGGGGGAAGGGAAGAACAAGAGAGAGAGAGAGTGAGGAGGGGGCAAGCAGCCCCTTTTATAGTGGGTCAGGCCTACCTGGCTGTTGCCAGGTAACTGCGGGGTGGAGCTTAGACAGAATGCTAGCAGAATGAAAGGCATTTATGTATGTACATGTTTCAGATGGCTGAGAATAGAACTCTCTGAATCCATCACTTAAAAGTACTTAGCTAGGCTAGGCTGGCCTCGAGCTCATGATCCTCCTGTCTCTGACTCCTTCAGCAAATTCTACAGGCATGGTTCTCCATGCTAATGAGTACCGACAGCCCTGGAGGGCTTAGCCCATAAGCTTCCTTTCCCAGACATTCCTCCCTGCAAAAGGTATTTAGTCTCAGACCCACCCTGAGAAGTGGGGTATGGTTTTATACATCCACTTTCTGCTATGGCAATAAACTGTTAAGAACCATGAAAAATTACCTAGCTAGGTGACTTTTCTCTGGAAATCAAAATCACAAGCTTATTGGCAGTGCATTTCTGGTTCAAAGTTCTCTTTGCTTAGTTTTAGAAATTCTTATCAGTAAAGAAAAAAATAAACCATGGCGGGGACAGAATAAAGATCTGTACTAGGAAGGTAACTTGAGACCAATTCATAGAACACAAATGGAGCATAAAACTCTCTCGGTAACTAATGCACAGCTTCATCGCTCTTGAGCGAGGCCAAGGGCAGTTAATCAGTGAGTGACTTTGGCTGTGCTGCTGTGGGCAGCAGAGCTTCAGAGGGCTCCACACCACTGTGTGCACTCTCCAGGAGCTCAGCATGCACTCCCTTTACTCTTTATATAAACATATCCATTGCGTAGAAATAGAATTACCAAATGAGATTGCTGTGATGTTGTGTAGCAAAACAATATGCCCTGTAAATAAAAGATATTTGGAGATATTATCTGGCCAACTACAAATAAAATTAAGTCTAAGTAAGTCAGACAATAAATTTGTATGTCTAGGTTCTCTCCAATGGTGTTTGAATGACTAGAACATCCCTGAGTACCAATATTTCCATGTGTAATAAATAATACTATTTAGAAGCAATCTATATTCAAGCTAAAGTGAAAATGTAATGAATCTCAGAAAAACAGTTGTGTAATAATTAAGATCCTAATGTTTCAAGTTCTAGGTCTATTAAATTCTTGAGTTAAAATAACTGATATATCAAACAGAGCAGAGCGAAGACAATGTGTTTATTAAGGTGCTTCAGCCGTCAGCCTGTGGTAATGTAAAGATTACCGTGTAGAAAACACTTGGAGTGTCTACAGTGACACTGGACAACCCCTGCTCAGCAGGATACATACTCATTCTTAGTATGGAAGGCATCTCTCCCTGATCTCAGAGTGTTTCATCCTCTCAGCTTTGAGACAGACTGGAGAGCATGTGGCAGTGCATTCTCGTGCAGCTTGTAGGGGAATTGAGTGGCATGGGTGAAGACCTAAGAAATGTGCAGAGTTCTAAGTTGCCCCAGATTGCAGATTTTGAATTCCAATGATTTCTTCATGCAGAAGCATGTCCCCAGTATTGTGAAATCAAGGGATTGTCCTGGGGCTCAACAATGTTGAGCCAAGGTATTCATATGAGATTGCCATCAATTAATAATCACCCCAACTCTGTGGGAGAGCCTGGATCAGATTGTACGTGCTGAGGTCTTGGGGCCCATTGGCCGCTAGCTCCTTCTAGCTGTTCACAAACCAGGGTTTATGAGGTAGAGTCCACATGTATGGCTACAGGTCCAGGGATCCGTTGACTCCAATTGTTTTATCTGATGCTTACACCAGAGCCAGGAATCACAGGCAGACTCAGTACAGTGTGGCAGAGAGGCCTCCCTCCACTTTCAAGCTGCAGGCAAGGTAGAATGGAAGGGAGCCCCAAGGCTAAGTCTCAGATCTGGAACCATTTGCCTTCATCTTGATTATCCTTAGAGATGGGTGCCCACTGGGGTTTACACTCTACATTACTAACGTTTCTCTTTCAATAAACAAGAAGGGCAGATTCCTGAAGAAGATTAAGCTTGTGAAATTCCATAGCCTTACAACAGAAGGCACCTAACCAGTGTTTCTAGATTGGTACATGTCCCCTTAAATGGTCCAGTTTTTTAAAAATTACTTAAATTCTGAAAATTATGGAACACATGTGACCTAAATTATTTTATTCCAATTTAAAACATTTCCATATGAATGCACTGCCAACTTTGATATGAGACAGTGTTTTTCCCTCTTGAATTTGATTCAAATGATTGATTTTCTCCTTGTCTTTCTTGATAAGTTTTCCCCATAGTTTATTATGTATAATTTCCATATTCAGTTTCTTTGCAGAGACATTGGAGAAAATATTGTGAACTGAGAATTCTTCTAATTTGCTGTTGACTGTTTTGAAGTCATATATATTTATATTTATATGTGATTTTTAAGCCAGTAATTACAGTTTCATTACACAAGTCTTCTTAATAGTAACTCTACTTCATAACAGTCTTAGAAAGCAAGTGTTAAGTCAGTTTTTATAAAACATCTCCCTTTGGTTTTACATCCATATTAGAACCCTTAGACTTGTCTATACTATAAAATATCAATACTGTATGTACTGAAATCATCGGCAACACTGTGTGCCTGGAGTCATTTGTTCATGCTCAAAAGTATGTAAATGCTTCTAAATGTCCCAGACTAAATACATTGAGGAAAGGTTACCATGTACCCACAGATTCATTTGTTTTGTGGTTTTGTTTTCATTGAGACAGGGTGTCATTCTGTAGCTCAGGCTGTCCCAGAACTCACTTTGTAGCCCAGGCTGACCTTCTTCCCGAATCCCACCCCCCAAAGCCTTGGAATTATGGAAGCTTGTAAAACAGCCTTTTTCCTTCAAGGTTTCTTCTGTGCTGGTGTAATTTGACTCTCTTTTTAAGGCAGTTGTAGTGTTAGAAAGTTCTCTAGTTTAATGCACTTTCAATCCATTTTCTTTGTTGTTGTTGTTACATTGCTTGTTTGCATTTGTAGGGACAAGAGAAACTCAATGTATACAACCAATTAATTAAAGCCTATGGGGCAAGAGTGGAAGTTCTCTACTGGTGGCTGCTCAGGCTTTATAGGAAGGAGGGAGAAGGGAAAGCGAGAGTTAGTAAGAGTCCCCACAGTCTTCAATGGTTAAATTGAAAGAGCCAGAATAAGATGGAGTGTGAACACCTTTAGTTACCCAGCTTTCTTTAAATACATTCTGAGTTATTGGCATTCATTTAAAATAATACAAATGCAACAAAGAATAGTCCTGTCCTCATCATGGAGAAACAGACCAGAGCTAATGAATTACTTCACCCCTCTCATCTCCTCTGTATGGAGATCTCTGAATGGAGATAAGAAACCCACATCTCAGCAGTATAAATGTAAGGAGTAAATAAAGTGTGTAAAATGCCAACCCCAGTTCACAGTGTGTGTGTGGCTAACCATAGTGTGCTGTGGCCAACCACTGCCATGGTCAACCCCAGTCTGCTGTACATGTCCTGTCCTCTTCTCTCCAGTCTCCTTGCACTGTGATGAGCCTTCACACATTTTCTTATAAGCAAGGCCCACGCTCTACTGTCCTCAAACAGCTAGGTTTGCTAAGTAGAGCCTTTTTGTTTCTCTCAGGTAAAGGGTATTTCTTTAGGATCCAATACTTCTTACTTACTGTTGTACCTCACCACACTTAGGGAAGCCATACTTCCTAATCTGTTTTAAGATCGAGAAATATTTTTATCAGAATTAAGAATAGTAAATGATTTACCAATCTGAGTTCTAGAGTCATCAAAGACAATTCTTTCTATCCAACTGCAAATCAGCTTCTTGATAAACCTTTGTGTTGCAAGAAAAGAAGTAATTATCAAAAAAAGCACATAGTTGTTTGTTCGATGTCAGAATACATTAGAAATGCAACAAAACAAAAACAACTGGCAACAACAGAATTCTTCACATCTCTTATTACCTGGCACACAGCAGTGTAGTAGGGGCATTTAGAGATGGCCAAATGTTTGAATCTTAAATAGTAATAAAGTTTTCAACATTTGAGTAGGTCAGTAGTATTTGTGAAGCTTTCTGGGAGTTCTTTATCTATTCATTGGAGACATGTGATCACTGGTGGGAAAATGATAAGCCAGATCGGGGACCAATTGCTTCCCCACTTTGTGATGAGGCTGTTCTCCCATTTGGCAACCAAATAAGACAGATATGTAGAACAGTTTGAGGATCAAGTGCCATGGTTCCTTCTTTTGTTACTCTTCTGTTACTAAGTTGCGAAGCGAGGCATTTGGTTTGTGGTGACTGAATGCTGACCTTCGGGACACGTGGACTTCCATTGTAGTAGAAATCGCAGAGGTTTAAACTCAGGTGTGAGCAAGTGGAGTTAGCAGCTCTAGCCCTCCTGGTCAGTTTCTTTTCTAGGATGCTTTGTTTCCAAATGTTCACATTGATGGGACCTAAGGCCTCTGCACTTCCACATTCCAACAGATTGGTCTAATAGCACTTTTCTCCATGTCAGATCAACCCCAGCTCTTAACTGGCTACTCATTTTTAAGGTTGACTGAGAGAAAAAAATAAAATATGCATGGTCTGGTAGTCATGTCTGGTGAGTGTGGCTTGTCCCTGTTCTCAATGGTTTCCCCTATGGCAAGGTCACAAATCTGTATTTAAAGAGACTAAAACATAGGCAGAGCCAAGCAGTGTGACAGAGTAACTTAGAGTTTTCTGATAGAAATTGATCTGAATTTGGTGAATGGTTCTACCTATCAATTTAATTATTCTATTCCACATCCTGATTTTCTTTTTGGATTTTTCTCCCACTAATACACTCTTTTCATTATGCTATAAGAAAAACCAAGTTAGAATTAAAATATTTGGAAAGGATTTTTCCTTTTGAAATATTGGAATAAGTATCTTTTTTTCTTTTTTAAATGGTAAGCCATCTGTATCATCATTCTCCATACAAAAACTTTCCTGTGGTTAGCTGGATATTTTAGTATTTGTCAATGGTATCTGAAGTATAAAATTCTGCCCCTTGATGGACCTGAGCAACGCTAAGGACACTGGTTTGTCCTGGATTTGATTTGTTACAGTCCAGCTATTGTAAGCTAACACTGTGCTGTTCAGTTCTTACTGATGTGACAGGTTTCATGTTTCTTCACACTACGGCTCTTATGTAACAGCTGTATTTTTAGTCTGTTCTTTCTAGGCTTTAAGAACACAGACATGTCAGTCTGCTAGATATAAAACTAGACTGAACTAGCCATATAAAGTGATGGACATTTCACTTTTCTAGTTAGTCATGGGGAGCTGATGCAATGTACAACTTCATAGCGTAACACAGACTATAGGGCCCGTGCATTGGTTAGTGTGTGTAATGTTTGCCTTTAAACTGGAGGACATGAGTGTGATACCTGGAACCTACTTAAAGGTGGAAAGAGAAAACTGACTTTGCAAAGAAGTCCTCTGACCCCAATATGCTATATGGCCTTGCCCTCTCCTCTCTCTCCCTCCCCCTCTCTCTCTCCCCCTCTCTCTCTGTCTTACACTTTCTCACTCTCACTCTCATATGCACACAAATAAACAAAATATATTGTTAAAATTTTTCAAATTATTTACAGTGAATTTTTTAAAAATGAAAAAACCTACAAAAAAATACAAGATATTTAAATTACAAAGTTCCTTTACCAACTGTCATATGCATGAGGCCCTGTCCCTACAGATGAGTCACTTGATGGGATTCTACCCTAAACCCTTCCCCAGCTCTGCGGAGCACACCTGCCATCCCAGGACTTGAGAGGATGGGAGGGAGCACGTTGAGTTCCAGTTCAGCTTGGGCAACATAGTGACAGTCTGGCTCAAAAAGACCAAACAAACAAACAAACAAACAAACAAAAGGCAATGTGTTAGACCAAAGTGAAAAAGCAAGGCCTCTTTCAGGTGACTTTCTGAGCTCCAGTGACTGACATAAAAATCATTATTTTTCATGTATGTTCCAGAAAACAAGAACTTCTTGAGATGATTTGCAAAGAAAACTTTTTTTA
This sequence comes from Hylomyscus alleni, assembly GCA_019843855.1. NCBI lineage: Eukaryota > Metazoa > Chordata > Mammalia > Rodentia > Muridae > Hylomyscus > Hylomyscus alleni. Next base: position 9,337 of record JADRCC010573582.1, on the reverse strand, counting down.
GGGGCCTACATAAGGGATCTTGTCTATGTTACCCTTTCTTAGAATTCTGTAGCACTGAATGCAAAGAACCAAAACTCCCATGCAGGTGGGAGAGGCTCATTTGTTGCAGTCATAGCTGTCTTTAGTGAATTAACTCTGGATACATTTTTCTCATTTGATACCCCTAACAAGACCATGAAGTATGTCCCCCGAGGGATACTATTAAAGAACATTTGACAACATTGAATGTGTTGTATCACCACTAGCGCAAAATAATGTTTTAGCCACATGCAACTTCAAGCCTGGGGAGAGTTTTCCTTTTAGACCAAGAAGCAAACACTTCAGCTGCGTAGTGCAGCGTAAAAAACTGACATTCTAAGGAGGCGTGCTATCTTAAATCGTCTCTGTTGTCATTGCATGAAGCAATCAGGAAGAAAACAATTTACAGATAATTAATGAATTTCAGTGATTTGGGCGGCAAGTCCCTGAAAGGAGTAAGGAGTCATGAAGCTAAGCTGCTAACCATTTAAGAGTGTCCTTAAGTGTCTGCTGAATTAAAGTTTGCAAGGAACTGGATTTTGTTGGTGAGTGATCAACTCCTCACAAGACTCAAAAGCAGGTTGGTGAAAAAAATAAAATTAAAAATAAATAATTCTTGCCTTTAATTGTGGAACCAGATTGAAAATTACCCTTAGGGGAATGGAGACTTTCCAAAATTAGTCCCTTGAATTTTTTTTTTAATTTAATAGGCTCAAAGAAGTCTACATTGCGGCTGATTTGCTTTTTATTCCCACTAGGAAAATGTGTGAGAATTTTGAGAGCGGTAGACAGGGCCCTGATCCTCAAAAAACACGCTTATACTCCTAGAAAATATTACCAAGAAAGAAAGGCAGGGGCTAGTAAGATGAGAGCCTCCTGCCTCAAGTCCTGAGTTCTAGGCTCTGGATCCACATAATGGAAGAAGAGAAGTGACTTCCAAAAAGTATCCCCTAACCTCCACACCATGCACCATGATGGCCACATACACACACACACACACACACACACTAGATAGACAGACAGACAGACAGGCAGGCAGACAGACAGACAGACAGACAGACAGACAGATAGATAGATAGATAGATAGATAGATAGATAGATACTAAAGAAAAAAGGCTAAACATCTAATATTATTCTACTAACAATTAAAAAAAAGGAGTTTCAGGGGGCAATTTGAATGTTTTAGGTCATGTAGGCCTATCAAAAGCTAAAGACCTTATACAGATTATTTCATTTAAATAGAAGAGATTTTCTTCAAGTCCTCCTGTGCTTACACCAAGTGTTGGTATCAGTTGTTGTGAGTACTAAGGTTGTATAATTAAGGCTGACAAATATGTCACATTAACGTCCATATCTTCCTTTTCCTCACAGTTTGTCTTTGGTCTGCTCCTAGCTTCCTTGTTTCTACCATTCCCTTAAAAAATACCACCATTGGATATGGCTTCAGACGCCCCAGAGCTCCCAGGAACTAAACCACCAACCAAAGAGCACACATGAAGGGACCCGCGGCTCCAGCTGCATATGTAGCAGAGGATGGCCTTCTCTGGCATCAATGGGAGGAGAGGCCTTGGTCCTGTGAAGGCTTGATGTCCCAGTGTAGGGGAATGCCAGGGTGGTGAGATGGGAGTGGGAGGAGTGAGCACCCTCATTGAAGCGGGGGTGGTGTGGGCAGAGGGGAATGGGATAGGGGGTTTGCAGAGGGGAAACTGGGAAAGGGGAAAATATTTGAAATGTAAATAAATAAAATAGCCTACATATATTTGCACACAAGCAAAACACTCATATATGTAAAAATTTTAAAGTCTAAAATAAAAGATTAATAGTCCCTATAAAAAATAAATTAAATAAAAATTTTAAAAATACCACCTTATAATCCACTCCCCAAGACTGATTGAAAATGTGAACTAACCACACATCTGTGTGCTCTGCACCTGCTGTGTATTCAGCTTCATTAGAACATCAATTTTATGTTCCATAAGCTCATGCCGTGCGTTACTCTGAAATTCATTTGAAGAGCATTCTACCTCAGAGTGTAAACAAATGTGGAGACTGTCAGAACCAGTCCAGTGACCCAAAACTCAGTAAAGCAAAGGGGAGGCTGCCTTGGGCCCCGCTTCAGTCCGCAGATGCGGGGCAGCCGTGTGTCTGCCCAGATTTCCTTCCAGACTGGGCTCACCTTGCTCTGTTTCATGGGACTGTCACTCGGGTGCCAGTTAGTGTGCCCTGGATGTCTGCCAAGCAGGAACTGAAATGAGGTCACCAGCTTATTTTATCTTTGCACAGGGCTCAGCTAAGCTGTCTTTAACCTGGTGCTAGAGACTGAAGGTTTGATGTAGCTGAGAATTCGTGTTACTTGCATGAGTCTCAGAGAAAATATGCAGGCTTTGCATTGTTGCTGTTTTTTCTTACTTATCAAATGATGATGATGATGATGATGATGATAATGATGATGATGATGATAATAATAATAATAATAATATTAATAATAATAATAATGAAACTCCCAATATTTCAGAATTCTGATAACCACTGTTGCACACAAAGTGCACATTATAGATTTTTTGCAGGATACTAAAGCCTTCCGCTCAGACTAAGACTCTGCTAACGGTGAGAACCTTGCCATCCACAGGAAGTGTGGGGCATACCTGGCAGAAATTGGGATTAGAAAGAAGCGACTAAGGCTTGACAATATTCCTAGAAACAGGGCCAGCATGGATTCTTAATGCTGGCTTTGATATAGAAAGCAAGATGAGAAACCAGAAATCATGATTCTGCTTTCTCTTAATATTTTGTTTATTAGGCATTTTATTAACTTTAAAACATTATTAAAATATGATTTATCTTACTTGCTGAATCTTTCAGTGCTTCTTAAGTTTTATGCCACCTTAGTCTTAAGTTGACAAATTGCCAAACATCAAAACCCAAAGGAAATGAGAATTGTACACTCAGAACTTATCAACCTTGCCAGGCATAGAGATGCCCAAGCCTGAAGCTGTATCTAAAGGCTATGGCAAGAGGGGAGTTAAGGACAGCTGTGGTACCTAATGATACTCTATCTCAAGAAGCCTCTGGTAAAATAAATAAACAAATAAACATTATCTAAAATGTCATACTGACTTCATATTCTAGGTACATAAATAATATTAGGCCTTTAAGTTTCATCATTAGAGCTTCAAAAGTTTTTGAAATAGGTACCGGTGGACATTGGCATCACAGGAGATGAATAATATACTGATCATTGAGTCATCCATTTATAAAGTGGATTCAAGAACAAAACATTTGTTATCATCTGTATTTACACAGAAACACAAGTCAATCTCCTTCACATTAGCTCATTCTGTTCCCTAGAAATCAGCGGTATATTTTCATTATTTCTATTTTAATTTAATTTATTTATCTCTGTGTGTTCACACATGTACATTTGTGCCATGAAGCACTTGCCTTAGGTCAGAGGATGACTTTGGAAGTCAGTTCATTCCTGGCACCATGTGGGTTGCAGGCATTGGACTCAGGTGGTCAGCCTCCACGGCAAGTGTCTTTAACCACTGAGCCATCTCCACGGCCCATTTATTCTAGTTCAAAGAGACAAAATGTGTTTAAAAGTTCTGGCAGGAAGGTACAAATGAACAAAAATTGTAGACTGGCTATGTAGAGAACAGATTTGTTTCATATTCATTAGAAGCAAAACGAACAGAAAATTAAATCTGATTTGCATAAAATCTTGCTTGCTCAGATATCTTGCTGCAAAATAAGGACTCAGCCCTTTCCTGGCTCTGGCTGCTACACTGGCTTTTCAAACCACTGCCTTTCTCTCTTGCAGTTGTTAATATATTCCTAAAGTTAATATGTCTCTAGGTTTCAAGGAAAAAGAAAGCCCTCCTGGGGCCAATTTATCATTTGATAGCTGACAAGTAAACCTGGATAGTCAAAAAATCTAGCTCACTTTATCGAAAGTTTTATGTATATTTAAAATTTCATCATGTCTTTCTCACCTAAATCACTGTGTGAAAGCTAAGTAGATACATGCAGAAAGGTATTTTGTCTTGATACTCTTCAAAGATCAACTACTTTAGCTTTTCAATAAAACTAGTGTTTGTATGTGTGTGTGTTTGCGCACACGCATGGTCACATGTATGTGCACACAAGTGTGCATGGCATTATGTCTGTTTCTGTGTGTGCAGGTTCACATGTATATACATAAATGCATGGAGGTCAAAGGTGTGTTCCTAGATCACTCTGCACCCCTGTATAAAGTGAGTGACAGATCTCTCACTGATATCCCAGGGAGTCTCGTTTCTTGCTCATTGGGATTACAGGTGGGCCGCCATGACTTACCAGCATTTACAGGAGTATTGGAGATCTATGCTCTTGTCACAGCTGCATGACAAATTTTTCCACGCTGAACCATCTCCCTAGCCCTAAGATTGGCTTCAGCATTATCAACTTTCTATTCTAATTGGGGCATCTACAAACCAGTTCTTGGTCATGCTGTGCACGAGTGTATCTATGCACACGGCAGTGCCCCCATGCATGAGCACTGCTGAGTGCCTCTGTTCTTACAGGTATTCGAAGTTGTAGTTGTGACATTGTACTTAGGCTTTGTTTCCCTAGTTGACACTGCACTACTTGTCCACTCTGCTTGGTTGTATCTTAATCATCTTTGTTTCCTGGATTCTTAGTTCAGGGCCTGTCTTGTGTTGCTTCTTATCTGTGGTTTCACTCCATGGTTTCAGTCACCTGTACCAGGCTTCCATCCAAAAATGTGAAATGGGAGACTCCAGAAATAATTCATAAGTTTTAAATTACATACTATCCTCGGTTAGTATGATCAAACCATACAGTCTCACTCCATTCTGCTCAGGAAATATACAACTGCCTGTCTGTGAGCCATTCAATAAGATCTCCTTTATCAGACAGATGTCATCATATCACACTTACTACAATGTTAATGATTAAGTATCTTACTGCACTTAATAAGTCCCTGAGATGCATGTCATAATGCTGCTCTTGGGGTGCAATAGAGAGAAGCTGCAACATATTTCTTTTAGTGAAAGAGTGTAAGCTTGTAAATACATGAATGTGTGGAAAAGCACTGTGTGTAGGCTTAAAAATATGTGTGTGTAAGAACCAATACTATTTTTGGTTTTCATGTCTACCTGGGATCTTGGAATTTGTCCCTCCATGGGCTAAGGGGGCCATGGTAGGGATACTCAAAATGCGTTCTTAAAAGCGTGGCCTACAGTCTTTTGTACAGCAGGTATCCGCTAACAATGGGGTCACTGTTAGCAATTAGTGAGCCTAAAGTCAGGCAGAATTGAAGAGGCAGCATGAAGGGAAAGTCAGGGGACAAAAGAGAGAATGAAATGGACTAGGGACACCTCCCAGAACATGACCAGAAAAGTGGGGAAAGTCTAGAACATGTGGCAGCCAACAGCACAGCCCAAGGCTGCTATAATGTATATGAGACTCATCCAGGTCTCTATGCACACAGAGCCCATGTGTGCTTACATTGTCTCCACATCCACAATAGGACTGTGACTTTTGGACTCTATTATTATTATTATTATTACTATTGTTATTATTATTATTATTATCATCATCATCACTGATTTTTTAAGATCCCTTTCCTTCAGAATATCCTCTCATAACACAGCTTGGCATTTCTCTTTTAAAGTTAAAATTTAATTTTAGCATATACAGAAAGCAATGGGACACATTTCTGGCTCCCTGTGTATTGTGTCTGGCTCACAAGTGATGCCTATAAATCTCTATCAAAAAGACCGAATGACTGTTGGGTTCATGCTTTAGGGTTTTATCCACTTAGTTCCTGCCTCTTTAGTAAGACCATGATGCTATGGTGGTAAAGCACATCACAAATTCTTCCTGTGCCCACCACAGCGCTCACCTATAGAATGTATGCAAGTGTTACTTCAACTCATTATAAGTTTATTCCCATCCTCATTTACAGTTCTGGATATTTTCACTTCCTTGGATGAGGAGTACTGTGACTGAGGGATGAATATGTGTCAGTTGCCTGAACATGACTGTGCAAATGAGTCCCTACTAATGAAGATGACAGTCAAGGGGGGTCTCCACAGGGACTCTCTTACAATCTTGCTAGTGGCTTGGGAGGGAGTCCTAAACAACTGTAAAGTAGCACTGCTCTAATGACAATGGAAGAGCACTTCCGGTCTACACCACAAAGAAATCCAATTATTCCCCGCTTGAAACACAGCAGTGAAGCATCCCTAGTTGAATTCCAAATAAAATCCAAGTACTAGAGTCTCTTGAAATGACTCTGGAGTTTTTGACCTAGACACAGAGGCAGCCACAAAGTACACACTTGAGGCGCAGGGACATAAGCACTGGTGAAATTAGGGAGTGTGTCTGGGAGGAAACTGCCTCCAATTAATTTAAAACAAGTCTTAATAGATTTAAATTAGCTTTAGCATTCAGTGTTTCCTAAGCTACTGTGAGGTCTGATAAGTTTTTACGTATTTTAGGTCTAGCTTGTAGACATATTAAAGAACAATAAGTGATAACTTTAATTAACAGCATCATCTAATTCTTTAAAATTCTAGCCATCTATTCAGGAACCGTCTTAACCTCAGAACCAGCTTGACCCTGAGCAGCTGTGCCTGGTTCTGAGTTAGACTTTCAGGTGCTATGTACTGCGGACCAGCACGTTGCTCTGTGAGCTACTGAGTTTTCTGAATTTGAGGTCTTAGTGGGAGCTACAGAACTTGAGATATTGATGGAATCTCTGGTGACCTTAAGTTACTCTTGCCCTTGGCTCTAAAGTGCTCCTTAGTAAGTGCACAAATTCAGGTGTCTTTCTTTCTCTACTTGGGGTATGTGAATGTAAATGTGAACACGGGCTTCTCCCATATCAGGAAAAGTGTGTCAATATCCTCTACTGCAGCTTTCTTATATTTTACATATAATTTTTAAGAATTTCAAACCTGAGCATGACAGCTACATCAACCCTGTCCTTTCTTCCCTCTGACACCTCCTCTACCCCACTCCATGGTCTCCCCTTTAGTGTTTTTTATTACATTGTATACATGTATACACATATATAGATATGTGCATACACATTTATATACTACTGAGTGAATTTAGTGTTATTCATAGGTGCTTGCGCCCAAAGCTGACCATTTGGGATTATACAACCTATGCCAGAGCTTGTCCCTGGAGAACACTGATTCTCCCTCCTCCAGAAGACATTGACACTTTTGATAGAGGTAGAACCACATGCAATTCCCATCCTGATAGGCCTGTCGTCTGTTGTCACTATGCCATGCTTGTTCAGCCATTCATGCTGCTGATATTTCATGGGGGCATTTCAGCTGGCATAGCTAGGAGAGACCATGTAGAAGTGGATATCCTGGGCCTCTGGAGATATACTCTACACTTCTCCTTGTGTAGTTTTAAGCAGTATTGCCTTTAACTTAGCAATGTGCCTGTCCATCAGCCAATCTCCATTCTAAGTGTGTGCATTTTTAGTTTCATTATTCCATACATGTCAATGACATACTCCAAATGGTCAGTTTTTCTTGCTTTCTTGCTTGCAATATTACTGCGTGCAGGTGAAGTTTATTCATTAAATGTCTCCAGGCTGGGCTGAATTGTAGATTTAGATGATTAGTCTTTAGTGTAAAATTAGGAGGTACACAGCACCAATCTATCAGCAGGAAGGATCAAATTTTAATTTATTGCAGGTGTGGAGAAAATTAAAGAGCTTCAGGAATTCAAAGAAGTATTTATTTGTACAAGATATAAAAGATAATCCATGACAGAAAATGAATGCTATGTAAATGGCCTCGAAGCATGTCCTAGGTACTTTCCCTGCAGTGATCTTATTCGGATTTCAAGGCTTTCCTCTTGGACTCAGTCACCCAAAGTTCATATAAAAGCCAGGTGGCTACCCAAAGTAAGCCCCATATCAAGGAGAATACTGAGAACTTGAAAGATTTTCTTGTTAATAAATTCTACATTTTACTTTGTTGAAGAGGCGCTGTGTGTGTGTCTGTGTTCGTGTGTGTGTGTGTGTGCGTGTGTGTGTGTGTGTGTGTGTGTGAATGTGTTGTCTTGATATGTACATGCTCCCTACATACACCTGTACACATGCCAGTAGGCTAAAGAAGAACATACAGTGTCCTAATCTGTAACTTTATCTTATTCCTGTATGGTGGGGCCTTTCACTGAACCTGAGACTGGAATGGTGGCCAGCAGCCGCAGGCATCTTACTCTCTGTCAATGTTGTGGTTACAAAGGCTTGTGTCTTCATGATTTTTTTTTCTTTTTTTAATTTATTTACTCAGTTTTTTTGAGACATGGCTTCTCTGTGTAGCCCTGGATGTCCTTGAACTCACTCTGTAGACCAGACTGGCCTCAAATTCACAGACTTGCCTCTGCCTCCCAAGTATGTGAGCTCATGGTTTGCTGCACCTCCTGGGTGTGTGAATGCCACTTGGGCAGACAAAACTGGAGTGCGCTAGGTTATGTTCCATCCTCGCCACCGGGGCGGGGCCGGGGGAGGGGCTGGGGTTGCAGAACGCAGCCTAAGATGGGGGTCCCCACCCAGGTGAGAAATGGCACAGGCTGAAGCCAAGAAGGCAGGGGCTCCCAAGCTCCTGGGAATCCAGTTGCCACTGGGAACTGCTTGAGTTGGGAACAAGGGGGTTGTGAGGGCAGCAATGAGTCCAGGGCCGGGGAAGGAGGATCTCTGGCTTAGCTTAGGGGTAAGTGGTCTGGAGGGTAAAGGGTAGACGGGCCTTTAGTAGGACTAAGGCTTCCCCCCATGGCGTTTCTTGATGAGAGAGACAGTCCTTGTTTGTTCAATCTGTTTATTCATTGTTCAGGGTGGAGCAGAGATTAAATACCTTTTGCAGGAAGGAAGCTTCCAAGTTAAACCCTTGGGACTGGCCCATTTAGATATCTCATTACCATGGAGAACTCTGTGCTCTAGGCTACCTGACTAGTGGTCACAATCCTCGTGTGGGGTGTCACGGTCACATTTACCAGGACAGGAATCAGGTGAGGAGTAGATGAAATGTCTACCTCTCTTAGACATGAGAATTTACAATTTCTAAATCCACTCAGCCTTCCCAGGTTTCGCTAATGACCCTGTTCCATTTGCCCTACACCCAAGTGCTGGGATTAAAGGCAGATTGTTGTTGTTGTGGCTGTTGTTATTACTATTACTATTATTATTATTACTATTATTATTATTATTATTATTATTATTATTATTATTTTAATGAAGCCTCTGAGGATCTGAATTCGGGTCTTTTTCAGCAAACACTTTACCTACCTA
>JADRCC010573581.1:0-11755 GCA_019843855.1 Hylomyscus alleni | reverse complement strand
CAGATTGGCTTCTAGGCTCCACTCCATAGCTGTGGATGTTCTTGATGATCACCTCATGGCACTGGCACCTCCCAAATCTATGGCCTTCTGCTGCACCTGGGCTCCAATTTCATCAAGAGAGTCTCTCCTGGGCTCTCCTCGGGCACTCCAGCCCTGCCACACAGTGCCAGCCCTCAGCTGCTCTCCATGACCCCTTCGTACCTTCAAAGCCATTACCATCTGTGTGACTTCTTATCCTACCAAGATTGGCTGGCAGCACGAACTGCAACCTCGGCCATCTCTGGGACACAGCCTCTCTGTGCTGACCTTAAGAAAACACTTCCCAGAAGATTTCACTTCAGTGATGCGGGTCTCTTCTTAATCACCGTCAGTTTCTCTGTCCCAGCAGACCAGCATCAATTGTCCCATTAAAGCGGAGATTTTACTCTAGTGGTTCTGGTTTCTTGTTAATCTTGGAGCTTATTCTTCAGCTCCATCTAACCAACCCACAGGTTCTTCACTCAAAATAGCAACGAATGGCCCTGAGAAGAGTCTCAAACTTGCCTCTGCATTTCTCTCAACACCCTCGCCTTCCAAGCTCCCACAGAATGGCTCACCAAGAGTTGAACACACAATGAATTTTCCGGCCTGAAGTTCTAAAGTCCCTCCACAATCCTCCCCCAAACCCATGGTCAAGTCTGTCACAGCATACCCTACAATCCTGGTACCAGTTTCTGTCTGTTATGGTTACTATAGCTGCAATGAAACACCATGACCAAAGCAGTTTGGGGGAAAAGGGGTTTATCTGGCTTCCACTTCCACTTCACTGTTTATCACTGAAGTCAGGACAGAAACTCAAAGCAGGAACCTGGAGGCAGGAGCGAAGGCAGTGGCCTTGGAGGAATGCTGCTTACTGGCTTGCTCAGCCTGCTCTCTTAGAGACCCACCACCAGCCCAGAGATGGCACCACCCACGATGGGTTGGGTCCTCCCCAGCAGTCACTAATTTAAAAAATGCCTTACAGGCAAATCTTGTGGAGACATTTTCTCAATTGAGATTTCATCCTTTCAGATGACTCTAGCTTGTGTCAAGTTGAAGTAAAACAAGACAGTGAATTAACACCTCTGAATTAACATCTCTGCCTCTGTTCTGCTGGGTAACACTGAAGCAATTAGAAACTCATACACACTCCTCTGGGAACAAAGTAAGGGAAACCCAGAAATGTCTACAGTTTGGTTTTTGTGGAGAGTGGACATGAGGAAAGCTTTCTTTTCTTTTCTTTTCTTTTCTTTTTTTTTACAAACGATGCCACCATTTTTGGATTCTGATGCTTGCAGACTGAGTTTATGCCCACTATATATTTCTTATATTTGCCTTGTACAAAAATGTTTCCACTGATGAACACGGTGAAGGACTGAAAGCTCAGGGAAACTCAACCTCAATTTCTCCATGCACAAGCCCATTGCTAGATGTGTGGGATAACAGGAAAATGCAAAAAGAAAGAGTGTACAGAGTAGTCAGGGACCGTTAGTCTCGATACTTTCCCCCAAGGGGAACAAAAGCCAAACCAATAAAAACCTGAATGTGTGCTCTGTGCTTCAGCATCTAAGTGCAAAAAGAGAAGATACCCCCCCACCTCTGCTTTGTTCCATTAGGAAATGGGAAAAGGGTATTGTGCAAAAGCAAGGAACATGCGCTTACCCACTTGGCGGATCTCTGAGCCAGTAACTTAATCCAAGGAGTGGGGTAGGGAACAGAACATGAACACAGAGGGAATTTAGCAATGGGGCAATGTCAGTGTGATCACTCCCTCCGTGGAAGGGGGGGAGGGACATTGGAGAGGCATGATAACAGCACTTACTGCGCCATCATCTATGTGACTTGTCTAGTAAACAGCAGAACTGGAATTTAGCGGGGACACTGTGTCTTCTTCTAATACAGTATGCTGCCCCCATGTTGTGTGTGGGTGGATACAGATTCTCTAACATTAAAACAGAGAGCTGTCAATCAAAGTCTCTTAACGGGCAGTGAGTTGGATATGAATTTTTACTCGCTGGAAGCTGTCAAAATGTCTTTGAGACTTTTGAGGCTGAGGAGGCCAGGGTCCCACTCTGAGTCCTGTGGCATCCCTGCAGGATGGAGACAGGAAGATGAGCAGCAGCCACACTTCCTGGTGGCAGGAACAGAGGGTGTGACACAAACAGCCTGGGCTCTGCGTTCTGCTGAGCTATGACACCACATTCTCCAGAGTAAACTGTGAAGTGCCGGGAACCAACCAACCCCTTTAAAGGAGGAGACAAAGGAAAGCGAAGAGGGGAAGAGACAGAATAAGATGTGGACAGGAAGGAGAGCTATAAAGCCAGGATGTAGACTTGGCTTGAAGCCTCTCCGGCCCAGGTGTGACGGCATCCTCCCTGGGCTATGCACAGGACAAAGCCTTGACTCCTGAAGTCTCCAGACATTGCTAAGCCTCATGACCTGGAAGCCAAATCGTAAAACCAAATGACTGCGCACTGAGGGCATCGCTCATTATTAGAGCAAATACATTATTAGAACTCTAAATGCAAGTATGGATCAGGTCAGAGTATTGGAAGTTTCTAGAAGCAATCCACTCTTTCTGGCCAATAAAGTAGACCGATATCTGAAAGAAAGTCTTAGAAGGGACTCTTCTACATATGATTCTAGAAACAATGGAGAGTGAGGGTTTTTTTTTTTTTTTTTTATTTATTTTTCCTCCAAAATTGTCTGGATTCTAATTGGGATCTTGAAATTACGACTTTTTTAAAAACTGTGTGTGTGTGTGTGTGTGTGTGTGTGTAGAGGGGTGAATTCATAAATACTTCCAGAAACCACCGCACCGCCACCACCACAGCACCACAAACCAACAAAAAGGCAGCTTAGGTTCCCTCATTATCCCATCTCCATCTCTGCAGGAACTTGTCTATAAGAGAGTAAAGCAGCTGGATCTAGACATTACAATCAGAGCCATCTCTGTAGAACAGAAGGCACGGCACGTTCTTTCACATTCTTTCTCTGATCTTGTTCATTCGAGAGTTCCTTTTCTGGGACGGATTGTGGGAAGCCAAAGGATTCTTATCCCATTACTGGAAGAGCCTAGGCATATGGGAGACCTGGATACCTCTGCTGTGCAGAATCCAAGAGGGGCTGAAATCATCAAGCAGGTCTGGGGAGAGAAGCACAGACATCTAGGGGCCTCGAAGAGTCACAGTATGCAAATAATTAAACAAATGGTTTCAGAGAAATGTTGTCGAGAAAAGGCATTTCAATTCTATCTCCATGGTGATAGCTCATCAAAAAAGAATCAAAATGTAAATCTAAAAATTGCTTCATTTGCCTGATAGAAAATAATAAATAGGGCTTTGGGGATTTACCACATATCACCCACTGTAATCACCCTGAACTCTCTGGGATTCCACTTGTGTGCCTGGCTTGGTCCTAAGATGTCTCTGATCAAACCATCTTTGACTTCCATGGGTCTAGGAGTGGCTCACCTCTCCATCCCTGGAACCCCAGCCAGCATCCTCCCTCCATTCACCTGATTTTTGGCTCTAGGCTTACAGATACACAGAAGTTCCACAGACAGGACATTTCTAGAAATAACTTCAAGCTTCCTGGTGTGTTAACGCTCCAACAATGCAGAGGACTAGAACATTTCGATGGGTTAAATTTCAAAAGGAAAAAAGAATGAGGATGCATGTGTTTCTGCTGTCCTTACTGAGTGAAACGCCGTAATCTAGTTCTCACATTAGAATCTGAACGTTGTCATTTGAGGAACCCTGAAGTAGACAAAGGCTACATCCTGTCATTTCTAAAATCATTATCCAAACACACGGTCTCCGTGTGCATTTTCTAAGAACCAGTGTCAAGAGGATGAGCATGAAGTTGTAAGCACGGAGAGCCTTGCCATGCCTGGGCAGAGAGAAGCTGCAGGGACCAAGTTCATCAACTATAGATGGAGCAACTGATGGCCCAATGACTCAGAACACTGCGTGGGACTGTAATGTGGACACGACAGAAGTTCTACAGCTTTATGACATACAAGGATGGCCACTGTGTAGTGTTAGCAAACATCAACCTACAGAACAACACGTTTTGTTAATTTGCATACGCACACAGGGGAGAAAGTAGGATGCTACAATGCTAAGGATTCTTCTCTTCATCTTTATCAATTTTGTTACCTAAGACAGGAGGTTATGTAGTGACCTTTTATGAACAAGATGAAATGATGATGATGATGATGGATGGATGGATTGATTGATTTAAAAAGCCAAGGGGCAGGAAAGATGGCTCAGTTCCAAGGGTCTAAGAACCAGTTCCAAGGGTCTGACGCCCTCTTCTGGCTAACAGAGGTATTACATACAGGTGTGTGTGTGTTTGTATGTGTGTGTGTGAGAGAGAGAGAGAGAGAGAGAGAGAGAGAGAGAGAGAGAGAGAAAGAGAGAGAGAGAGAGAGACATACAAACATACTTGCAAAGCACTTATGCACAATAAAAATAAATGTTTAGCTGCTGGTGGTGGCATACCCCTGTAATCCCAGCACTTAGGAGGCAGAGGCAGGCAGATTTCTGTGAGTCAGAGGCTAGCCTGGTGTATCAAGTTAGTTCCAGGGCAGCCAAGGCTATGTGGAGAAACCCTACCTTGAAAACCTAACTAAATAAAAATAGTTAAATATCAAGCCATGGTTCAAGAATGAACGAAAACTAGTCAGCATGTACGAGGAGGCCCTTGGTTTCCCCTCCCTCCCCACAGTACCTCTTAAATGGACCCCCCAAAAGGCAGAGGTCTCTATTGTGCTGCACACTGTGGTGAGAACCAAGCTGAAAAGACCATATGTTCCTTAAATGAGACATCTAAATAAAGGGGACACTCTGTGTGACCACAAGGAACAACAGAGCCACAGATCCCTAAGGGTCAAGGAACCAACTTTATAGATCCCATCCACATGGGCAGATATGTATGGGTTGATAAATGTGGTAACCATCCTAGAGAAGTGTGGTACTCACCAATTTGGTCATCTATGCTGTAATGGCTAATTCCTAGTTGTCAACTTGTCTATATCTGGAATGAATTACAACCCAGAATTGGAAGGCTCATCATCTGTGATCCAGATCTTGAGGCTGGGAGATATAAGTTTCTGAACTGGATCTTAGCACTGAGATCTTGAGGCATAGTGGCTGTGAATCCCAGGAGTCTGATCCACGGAGATCTCTGAGTTCAAGGTCAGCCTGGGACTAAACAAGTCCCAGATCCAGGTGTGGTGGTACACACTTTTAATCTGAACCACATTTTCTACTGGAGATCTGCATAAGGGCACTGGAAGAAGGAAGATTCGCTCTGTCACCGGTTTGCATTTCCTTGGCAGCACATCTGTTGGAATCTACTAGCCTTGTGGTCCTGAGCAATTACTAGATCCTTAGACTTCCCATTCATAACTGGCTGTTGTTGGGGAGTTGGACTACAGACTGAAAGTCATCATACCAAATTCTCATACTATAGAGAGTCTACCCATAAGTTCTGTGACTCTAGAGAACCCTGACTAATACATATATTGGGATGGTTTTCACAGAGGATAGCAGAAGTGACAATGGCGGTGGGCTAAAACCCAGAACATTGGAGGACATGCCTAATGCTGCTTTCTCCCCATTATTCCCATCCCAGGCTGGATGGGAACTACTGCGAGAACAGTTCTAGGCAGAAAAAGATTGCCTTTCACAGGGCATCTCTTGATGCTCACAGTCTGCTTCCTGTAAAGACCTTACATGCTAAAGTTCCTACTGAAATTAAATGGCACTCATTTTCCCAAGAACATTTGGATGCCTGGCCCAAACTTCTCTGGCAAGATGCAGTTTTACTGTAGCGCATCATCTGTTGCTTACTCAATCTGTTGACGAAGCCAATCAGAGCCTTCTCCCTCTTCCTTGGCAAATGACTCGCCATGATCCAATCAAAAGGCACCTCTAATCTGATTCCTTTTCAGTCTCCACTCTTCACCATGACCCACATTCCCTTTCTCCCTCCCCCTCCCGAATGTAAGAAGCCTGGTCCAATTTGCTTATATAAACAGGAGGCCAAGGCAGGGGACATCGCTTGGCCCTGGCCGTTTTTTTGCTTTTAGACACTGCCTCTGCCTTGTTTCCCGCGACCTTTCAATAGAACCAGACTTGGAGGAGAGTTATATTAAACAGTTTGACTCCAAACCTAAACAGCCCTAAAGCATTAGTAGTTCAAAGATCTCCTGGTGCATTTATGAAAAGCCACTGATCTGGGGTGAGGTGTTAGGAGACTGGAAACGCACTAAGAAAACTCCTTTGCTGGCAGGAGGCCGAGTGGTCTTCATTAAGGAGTTGCCCTTTATCTGGTCACATTACTGACCTGTCAAGGCGGAGAGATGGTCTTCTTCCCCGGCCTTGAAACTGCCTCTGTTCAGAAACTAAGAGAGCATTCATTTTAAAGACACGCACAAAGGAAGGAGGTGTGGCTCTCTAGCTGCTTGCTTTTCTCGGTTGGATCCCTAAATATATTTTAAACTCTAAATTTCGTGGCCACCTTTGATACATCAAAGCCTTAAGAATACTGCGGGTCATTTCACAGATATTTGTTAGTACCGGAGGCTAAGAAAAGCAACATCGGTGAGTTCTAAACTTCAGAACCAGAAATATTACCCAGAGCAGTGTCTGCTTCTAACCCAGAGCCATAAACACCCAAACTGCCAGTTGATCACCTGCAGAACAGTCCAGGCTGCCTCCAAACCCATCCTGTTGTTTCCCGGCTGGGTGACCCGAGTGGAATTCCTGCCCTGCTTTCTCACATTGTGACGGGCATTAGCAGCTTCGTGGCGCATTGTTGGCAGGTTATGGCAACAGGGTGCCTGGCACATAGTTGGCACCTGAGAAAAACCAGCTGTTGCTATTGCTGACTGCTGCTACAGGATTATTCGGGCAGTCTAAAAGCTGTAGGCAACATTCTGCATTTATGTGCATCTGTGCATTTTTCTGGGAAGAGGTCCATACATTTTATCTTCATTTCCCCCCAAAGGGAATACGCACTAAGCTAGCCAAGCTAACTCTCTCCTTTAATTGATGTGCAAAATCCTACCCACGGGTTGTAGTGTTTTTCTCACAACTGCACAGTAAGCCAGAGGCAAGGCCAGAACTAAACCCCCAAAGCCATTGACGCACACTGTCCAGTGTTTTGCCAAGGGTTGGAAACGTTACGAAAAGCAGCCTAGGAGTTACTCAGCCTTGCATAGAAGTGACCTGTAAATGGAAGTGGAATGGGATGGACACCTCTTGATGGCCTCGAGGCAAAAGAAACACACAGCAGACAGGAGGTGTGAGAACTGCGTGGGGAAATCTCTTGACAGTAACTATCAACAGATAAGGTGTGTAACCCAGAGGAGCGGGGAGGAGCCTCAGGCCCCGGGCAAGCCTGTTCTATTCCAAAACCCATTCTATTTCCCATGCTGCCTAGCAAGCCTAGTTGATCCCAGAATGACCACACACCTATGAAAGCCTAGGGAATACACATACACTTGATTTTGAACATAATTTTTCAGTCTGCCTCAACCCATGAGGAGACACAGCCTGAGGACACTGGGACTCACACTCTGGTCCTAAGGCTAGGTTCTGTCTTACACTTTTTCCTAGTTTCTTGGTGGTTTTTTCAAGCAAAGTCTGGTGGTCAGGGCTGAGACCAGAAGCAGGGGTGTTTCTGGATTATTCACTAAAGATGCGGCTTGGGGCTCCCTTCTTTAAGACCTAAGTTGAGGCAACTCTGGTGGGCTCGGATTTAACAGGGTTCAGAGGTACAGTCAACTTCGAGAACCACTAATTTGAGACTTTGGTGTGGAGAACCCAAGCATTCGACAGAGGCTTGGAACAGTCTTCTAGAAAACCCAGACCCAAGAATACCTTTTTTCCCCCCTTTTAATTTGAAATAAAACTAGAATTAGATTAGTTTTGAAATAAAACTAGAATTAGCCCAGACCCTCCTGTATTTTGCAAACAGGAGATCTTGAAGGGAAGTGGAAAATAAATTCAAAACCTTTCATTTCAGTTACAATGGCACATTCATTTTAGCATCGTGTGGGAGGGAGGCAGAGGGGAGGATGGGGTTGGTTTGCTGAGAATTCTCGGTTTCAATGGAATCTGCTGTAATTTAGGGGCAGTTAGTATCCACACACTGCGCATCAGATGTCTATTAATCAGGTTAGTTTCTATACACTAACCAAAGCCAACGTCCTTAACTGTATATAGTCCCCTTTTATTCTGTCACCAACGACCCCCAGTGCTGTCCTGTTCCCTTTAATGCTGAGCTTGTAGGAGTCACTTCAACTCCTGGGAAAAGAGGAGCATCTGGAGGGCTTCCGGAAGCCCCGCCCTCCCCGGAAGGGAGCGTCAGTCCTCTCCTGAGTCCCGCCCTCCTCGGAAGGGAGCTTCCGTTGTCTTGCTAGTCCTGTCTTCAACCTTATTTATTCAAGTCATTCTTGACACCCGCATGCTATTCTGGGCAGCGCCTTCCCTGACAGCTTCTTACTGCCTCATGCCTAACTAGCCAAGTGGCAGGATGGTGCTGATGCCTTCCATCGCTAAGTCTCTTGACTCTTTTCCAAACACCTTCCCCAGGTTTCCACTCTGCATCAACCCACCAGCATGATGGTGCTGCCTTCTTTACCCTTGCAGCATCCTGCAACATCCAGTGTCGCGCACACACAGTGCTCCATATCCCACCTCGGCTTCCGCATGTCTCGTGACCTACCATCTCAAACTGCTAGTTAAACAAGTGACGGGGTAGGTTCCAACCAATATCCTGATCAGCAGCTAGATATGAACTGCTGTCGCTTTCTGGCCACCCATCTAAGTCCTTGGTGCCGAAGAAACGTGCCTTTAACTCTGGCGTTGCTTGTCTTTGACGTGTCTTTGTATCTATGGAAATCAGCACATCATTTCCTTTATAAATCCTTAAGGAGAATAAATCATATCTATGTAACAAGATAAAGGAATCATATGAAGGATCTCTCCCTATTTAAATATTTTTCCTTTCACAAAATGATCCAACCTGTTAAGCATGGTATGAAATATCACCCCCGCGGCTTCATGGTAAAGAAACTAAAGTTGAGCCAATAGGAGCAGCTTATCTACTCAGAAGGCAGAAGTGGCATCCATGGGAATACAATTCAGATTTCTAACTTCTGGTGCTGTATTTATTGTCTTGATCTGTGGTTTTTAAACCAACATTGGAAAGGACTACTGGAGATGCGAGGGATAGGAGAGCTGGCAGGACTCGGGATATTCTACTCCTGGTTTAACTAGAGTGAGTCCTCCCTAAACCAGCTTGGAAGGCACTGCCAGTTTCACACTTCCTATCATGTGGAACCAGTGTTAGCATGTGGAACCAGCATAGGGGCAGGGCCAGTGGTTAAGGGCACGGATTGGATTATAGAGAACCAGAGCTAGGTTCCCAGGAACCAGGTAGGGTGGCTCACGACAATCTGTAACACTTGCTCTGGAGCTCTGGGGCCCTCTTCTGGACTCTGTGTGCACCTGCCCTCACGTATGTGTGCACAAACGCGCGCACAGTAAAAGAGCAAACATATCTTGGAGTATCCAGGACAAGCATCAGCTTCAGAATGATACGGTCACAGAAGCTCTGATAAACCTTGAAGTTCTTGTAGGTGCTCATACCTTCCGGCTTACAGCTGGTATAGACAGTAAAACCGTATCGGGCCTCGGCAGAATGTGAATAAGCTACGCATCCCCTTATTCACGTTCCATTCATTGATTTACTACACATCGAGCAGTTGCTATGTGGTAAGCAGTATGCTAGGTTCTGAGACTAGAGTGCTAGAAAAAAATTAGGCAGGGGATGCTTTGGAATAGAAATGACCCCTCCCCCCCCGAAAACAATAAATAACTCTGAATCAGAAAAAGAGCAAGGGAACTAAAGATCTGTTGGCGGCACGGAAGTGTAAAGAGCGGTCTCATCCAACAAGGAAGCTGGGGTTGTGGTATAAAAAACTGAAGATAGGGTTTTTTTTTGGCAAAATGAAGAGAAATCATGTTTTGTTGCAGAGAACAGTGCTGCACAGGCATGGAGGGTCAAGGGCCTGGCCTGGCTGAGGAATCTGGAGCGGATGCAGCTGCCAGGGGCCTGGGTGATCGAGAAAAGAGCAGCAGGAGATGGGAGGCAGGGGTCAGGCCGAGTAGGTGTGTGGATTTCTGCAAAGCAAGCTAGGCAGCTATTGTGGGGACTTCAGTAAGCAGGGTCAGGACTGATTGACAGTCAGAATGATGATGATGGCCAGGCCTGGGGACAGGAGAAAGAGACCCAGAGGAGGCTAGTAGGCAGCTTTCCTTTGTCACAGACGTGCCCTTAAGGGATTTTATAATTTCACGTGGATGAGCAAGCAGGCATCATGGACAAGTTAGCAGGAGAGGTGACCATAAAAGCACCCCAAATTCAGACAGTCTGGCTCCCAACCTGCACTTCATTGATGGAGCTGAATAATGGGACAGGCCATTTAACTCACCTGCTTGGGCCTCAGTTTACCCATCTGTGCCAAGTGGGTGAAAAGGCAACTTTACTGGGTTCTTAGGAACCCCACTTAAAGTGAGCGGAAGTGTTTTGCCAAGTTTAAAGCATTAGGAAAATGTGGGCTACTATTGGCTTAACTGTGCTGACATATACCAGGTAAATAACATTACAGTTTTGAGTAAATATGAATGACATCTTTAAAATCCATGCTGAAAATTAGTTATTAGAAGCCAGGACTTGGGAGGCAGAGACAGGTGGATCTCTGTGTGTTTGAGGAGTCCCAGGACAGTCAGGACTACTTGGTGAGACCATGTCTCAAAGAGAGAAAGGAGAAGTTTTTAGAAAAAAAATTCTGTATTTTTACTTTTAGATTCATTTATTTAATGTATGTAAGTACACTATTGCTGTCTGCAGACTATACTGCCACTCTCTTCAGACACACCAGAAGACGGCATCGGATCCCATTACAGACGGTTGAGAGCCACCATGTGGCTGCTGGGAATTGAACTCAGGACCTCTGGAAGAGCAATTAGTGCTCTTAACTGCTGAGCCATCTCTCCAGCCCTGAATTCTGTATTCTTAAAATTTTTACCATACTCCATGTTTTACATTTCTTTCTTCCTTCCTTCCTCTCTCTCTCTCACTCTCTCTCTCTTCTCTCTCTTTCGTTTAAAAATTTTTCCAGCCCCACTAGCTCTGGCCCTAAATTTCTTATACAATATATTCTGATCATGGTTTTCCCTTGCCCAACTCCTCCCAGACCTTTCTCACTTCCTTCCCACCCAACTTAATAACTGTGTACATTCTGAGGCATATTTATAGACATACTTGTTTCCAGCACACTTCTTTAAGCATCATATAAGTATATTCACCATAAAGATATAAATTTTAACTTGATATACAGATAGATAGAGATAGAGATATATCCCCATACTTTAATTAATTTTATTATAGTGCTGAAGGTTGCCCCAAGAGCCTTGCACACGCTCTCCAGGTCCACTACCACCTGACTCCTGCTTCCAGCACCAAGGCTTTATTTTTAAAAAGATGTAAACAATACCACTAGTGACGTCAGAGTCAATAAGGACTGTTCGACCAGGTCAGTGCCACTTAACACGGAAATCGCCTAGTGAGCTTTTCAAACTCTTCGCATCTGGACTCAGGGGGACTCAGCTGCCGCTTCTGCTCAGGACCAGAGCCGTCAGTGACCCTTGAAGCTCTC
>JADRCC010573580.1:0-19765 GCA_019843855.1 Hylomyscus alleni | reverse complement strand
TTGGATTGACATTTCACAATATCCTTCATCAAAGCGGAATGTGATGGGAACCACGACCATCCAGTATGGGATACTCTATTAAGAGAGTGACCACTTAGCTACAGTTTTGAAATAATTGCATTGGCTGGATGAACTCTGGGTAAATCATGTTGTAGAAAACAAATAATTAAGATATTTCTTCATTAACAAACCCTCTCACAGCAGCATTTCAAAAAATATTGATCAAGCAGAGACACTTGAAATGTGACTCTCCATTGCCTTTCAATGCTGTGTGATCAGGTAGCTCAGGTGGGGTGGGCTGTGACTTCAGGAGGGAGTAGACACTCCCTAACACCTTAGTGACTCTTCAGTTGGATTAATTCTGTCCTTGCTACTTATACTGAGTCATGTGTGACAGATGATTATATTGCTCTCCTTATCTTGCTCTTATTAGGATTCTACCATCATGTCTTCTTGTTAGATTCAGAGTTCTGAGACCCCTTGAGTAGATGAACTGGGGTGATTTCTCTCTAACAGGTCTACACTTTGAGAAGTGTTTACAACTGCAGTGGGATTCAGACATGAAGTTAAATGATGGAAAGGACTTTTGAAAAGTCCTATCTAGCCTGTTTTGCATGAAAATTCCCATCTTTCACCTCTCAAAGTCTTAATTTTGCAGCTCGTGTGAAAAGTACAGTTTTCCCCAAACAATACTTTCCCTGAATGACAGAGAAAAAAAAAAGAAGACGATTATAAGAATAAAACATAGTTTTTTTTTTTTCCTTCCAGGTATAGAAACAAAAGGAGTCAGTTTTCTTGAGGAATAAATCATTGTTTTTATCTAAATAAGCATTTCCTTTGATTTCAAAGTGTTCCAACCATGTACGCTGTTATTTGAAAACCTCTTGGTTCTGCACAATGATGCCATGAATGCCCAAAAGAGATTTCTACTCTTTAATTTTAGGCAAATATCTTCTTTTGAAGATATCCATTTTAAAAAAATTATCCAATAAACTACCATCTTACATGGATTTTTCTTTATAAATGCTAAAGAAATTAAAAACACACAAGTATAACAATAATGTTGTGCAAAACATAATAAGTCTTGAATGATAAATGTAAAGCATTTTCTGGTTTAACAAATAAAGTGGTAGTCAGTGAAGTTCTATGGGGTCTCTGCATCCAGTTAGAACTGGTTTGTGCATCCTTTCCATTGTTTGAAATGATTTGGTTTTCTAGTCCTCCAGGTTTGTTTCTTTCCCCCATTTATTCCATCAAAGGTTTAAGAAGTCCTCCAGGACACTGAATCTTTCTCAACCAAAGCCATCTCAGTCCATGTTGTGGCCATCCCAGAAACCACCAATGACTCTACCTTAGAACAGCATACTAGGAATATTTTGCTCATAATGTTTTGTGATATCTGTCATTTAAAAATATATTTATTATTTTATCTGACTGACTATATATGGATCTGAGAGAAAACAGAGAAGAGATAGACTGAGTAGTAGGATTCTTAGCATAGGGAAACGTTGAAACACTTCAAGACTGTAGAAAATCTCTGCATAAAATGAATACTCATGAAAGATGAAGGCGATAACTGTTAAAGAAGTGTTTCAGATATAGCTATCTCCTGAGAGGCTCTGACAGAACCCAACTAATACAGAACTAGAGGCTCACAGCCATCCATTGGACCGAGTACAGGGTCCCCAGTGAAGTAGCTAGAGAAAGGACCCAAGGAGCTGAAGGGCTTGCAGCACCTTAGGACCAACAACAATATGAACTACCTAGTACCCTCAGAGCTCCCAGGGACTAAACCACCAATCAGTGAGTACACATGGTGGGAATAATGACTCCAGCAGCATATGTATAGTAGAGGATGGCCAAGTTGGTCATCAATGGGAGGAGAGGCCGTTGGCCCTGTGAAGGTTCTATGCCCCAGTGTAGGGGAATGCCAGGGCCAGTAAGCAGGAGAGGGTGGGGTAGAAAGCAGGGAGAGTGGTGAGGGATAAGGGATTTGTTTTTGTTTTTGTTTTTTTTCCCTTTTCTTTTTTTCCTTTTTTCTTTTTTTCTCTTTTTATTTTATTTTATTTTTTGGAGGAGAACCTGGGAAAGGAGATATTGTATGACATGTAAATAAAGAAAACATCTAATAAAAAATAATTAATTATAAAAAAAAGAAATGTTTCAGAGATTATTATGCCTTTAATCTTCACAGACTATAGCACTGGTTAAAAAGGAATGATTTGTCCTTGATAGAAAGTAGAATGAAAAATACAAGGCAGGTATCTAAAAATGATAACAATAACAATGTAGAAACTACGTGCGAGACTGAGGTTCTGCCAGTTTTTTTTTTCCAGTGTAATAGGAAATAATAATATCTGCCCAAACTTGGATCTAATTTGACTTTTAGGCCTTGAGGTAATACAAAAAATGGTATTGAGGGGCTGGAGAGATAAATCAGCAGTAGATTCCTTACTGCTTCTGCAGAAGAGAGGGGTTCGAATTGCATCATCCACCCTAGATTGTTCTCACCTGCCTATAATTCTCATGTTAAGGACTCCAACACCCCTTCTGGCTAACACAAACACCACGAGCAACACAGCATGCACAGAAACTCATGAAGGCACACCCATATAGGTACATATAAATTTAAAATAAATAAATGAGAAAAGAAAATCAGATTGAATAAAAAATTCCAGTTTTGGTTTCCAATGAAGCTAGGCTTCTATTAACTGACTATTAATATTAGCCAATATTAATAACTGGTTTGTATGCTTCCTTTTCTCTACAATTGCTTATATCAAGGAGGTGGATAAGCAGAATGTGTACAACGCAGTCCACACAGAGAAGAGGTGGCCTATGGCAGAAAAGCAAATATAATATGGGTGGCTATAGACAAGGAGTAGGTTATCTGTGCTGGGATGGTTTATTTGGTGGTGAACCTGACTCGATGTAGAATCACCTAAGGCTCTGACTACACTGCATTAACTGGCCTGACTACATTTAATGATGACGGCAGAGGTTTAGGTATAAGAGGGTCAGTGGAAAAAAACTGGTTTGCTTTTTCTCTTCTTTCCTTCAAATTTTGCTGGTTAATTCATCTATTATGCTTGCGTCTTGCTGGTGAGATCATTAATAACCCTGGCAATGCTGTTAACAATGCTGCATTTCTTCTTGACATCAGAACCACGCTTCTTTAGCATTCCAACCAAGACAGAAGATTAGTGGCTCTCCAACAATAACACTGGATCCTCATCTTTATACTCAGATGTAATCCAGTCTCATAGATAAGCAGTTAAAAAGTCCTCAGCCCATGCATTTTGAAGATAAGACTATCAAAACTATGTAATTTTAGCCAGTGTAATAAACTTTCTTTAAATACATTCATCCTTTTAATTTTGATTTTCTATAGGACCTGGACTAACATACTAAGCTCACGAGAAGAGTCAATATTTTCAAAATCATAATGCCAAATTCTGTAGAAATTGGTAATTAAGAGGCTTTAAATTGAATTATCTTCAAACATTTTAATATAGGAAAATAAATTATACATGAAATATATGAAAATAAATATGTAAATTTATTTTCCTTAATTAAGAGAATTATTACATTAAAATTAAAGTTTAAATAACTTAAAATTTAAATAATTATGTTTATAATCAAATTCTAGATCAATATTATATTTAAGTCTTTCCTGAATTCTCAAAGGTAAACTTACAAATCCTCCATAAATCTATCTAAGAGACACAAACAGACAATAAAGAGACTATCTAGGAATGCACTCCTCCTAGTACTATTCTAGGATAGAAACAAATGGGTAGAATGTCATAAACATGATGATAATTACCAATTGGGTCAAGTAACACATAGTCATAGCACTTCTCAGTGTTTCACTGAGTAGAGTTTGAACTGCAAAGCAAAGAAACCCAGTAGACATATACATCTACCAAGGAAAAATAAACACAGAAGAAACCACTTCCTAACAACAAGCCTTATGTATGACCTAGAGTTATACTTTCGATATTAACTCATGGTATGCATACACAAAATATAGATGGGTAGTACATTGATCTGACAATATCTGAATATTAGTAATTATGATAGAATACTGAAGACTTTTCTAGAGAATAGGAAGGACATGAAAGAATCAGTCAATTGGAAGAATTGAGGGAATTGGAAGAATGCTTGATGGATTTTACATAAATAATTTTTATGCTGTGTAAGCTTTCATTCAAATCAAGAAGCAAATGTTTGTGATTGGAGAGTAGGGCTTTGGATTCAGAAATTTTGAAAATGAAGTAAATTGGATGCTTTTGTCAAAATGGAGAAAAAGTAACTGGGATAAAAATATGTGCTGGTAAGTGTATATGAATTTAGGAGTTCTCACAGATATGTTAAATGGTCAGAGTAATTAGCGCAAATGAAGCATCTGCTGGTAAGGTGTCTTTAGTATGTCATGAGATGTTAAGTGTCCAGTTTCATTAACTTCAGTATTTGTTTCTTGGCAAATCATTCCATAAAAGTAAAATAAAAAGGATATGATGATTTCCCAGCAGGTTGATTCTAATGGCTTAGGTTGGCACACCCAATATGTGAAGGGTCCTGGCAGTAAAGGATCTGTTTCAGTACCACCAGATAAATGGCTCACGCACTGCGAAGCAATAGGATAATGAATGCTACTCCTGCTGCTTGGTGTGTGGATAAGCAAAGGTAGTCATACCGTCTGAGGGGAAGAGTGAAAGAAGAGGAAGTTGAGTGGGAGCAAAAGACACATGTAATTCTTGGTAGTCATCAGTAGGGGTGAAATTGGTTGTATATTAATCTATCACTGAACATTGGCACATTCCATTCCAGCCTGTTACAATCAATCAAGTTTTGATTAAGCTTAGTGTTATATAGCTTTACATAGATCCATGCCTAGCACTTAGGTCCCCTGTGTGGCTGTGTGACTCTTATGAATCTTTCATTTCACAGCCCATCTATTTTCTTTAAGTAGGTGAAACTGAGTGGACTGCCAGGATACTGGCAGATGAAACAGACATCGGGTTTGAGAAATGGCAATAAGTGATTACCAATGAGAATGAAGACAATGGTACATCTGGAAGGATTGAGCTTAATCTGAGGTATATGAATAATAATCAGAAAGCACATTGACTCTCTCTTCTCAGTGAGGAATAAACAAACAAATAAAACCCACTAGTAAGAAAGGTGCCCCCATTATGTGACTTCTTAGCAATTTTCAACCTCATGGTGATTCCTTTTGTAGCTGTCTTAAAAGTCATAAATAAGTTGTAGAAGTTTGGAGACTACATTTAGTTTCTTCATTTCAAACCTTATGTTTTTACTTATCCCTATAATGTTTATCATTCTGGATATTTAAAATCAATTTTGGATAAACTGATTATTATAACACAATACAATCTCTTTATTATTTCAAAATTTCTAATTTCTTTACTTTTCCTTATTACAAAATATTAAAGCAACTAAAACATCTATGTAATTAAAAACTATTCTTTCACTCAGTTTTCTTCAATAAAAATATGGTTTAATTTACATGAAACTCTTAGTCTTTAAGTACAGTCATTAGATTGAACCTAAAGGAATCATTGCATTGAATAATTTTTATAATGGAATTACTGTTTACATATTGAATAGTAAAACAGAAAATTATGATTAGAGCCGGGCAATGTTGGCACACACCTTTAATCCCAGCACTTGGGAGGCAGAGGCAGGCAGATTTCTGAGTTTACAGAGTGAGTTCCAGAACAGCCAGGGCTACACAGAGAAACCCTGTCTCGAAAAAAAAAATTATGAATAGAAACTAAACCTATATCACAATTTATATTTCTTAGTGTTTATTTTATTTACTCTTCTTGTAGTAGGGTGTGGAGCTTATTGCAAACAAGAAGCAAAAGACAGAGAAACTGTGGTGATGGGATCTGCTCTTTCATGGATAATAATCCATGGGAATAACAATATACAAAAGAGGAGACTTCATCCTAGCAGACAGTCCTAAACCAGTAGACAAATGAAGTATGTAGATATCAGTGTAATGAAATGGATGAAACACTATATAATTTGGTGAAGTTTAGATCTTCAAGAGAATTGGCAGCAAGGTGTTGATTGAATGACAGGATCAGCCCAATGATGTCTCAGATGAAACAAAGCTCAAAGAATTACATTAAGAATGGATAATCACACTCTTCTATAGTTACCTTATAAGATATAAGTAGCACAAGATCTTTCATCAAATGTCCAGGTTTTGAATATATATGACTTTTTTATTAAATATTTTCTTCATTTACAATTCAAATGATATTTCCTTTCCCGGTTTCCACTCTGAAAACAATACACCTGTTCCCACCCCTCCCCCCCCATCACCAACCCACCCTCTCCCCCTTTCTGGCCATGGTATTCCCCTACACTAGGGCAGAAAACCTTTGCATGGTCAAAGGCCTCTCCTGCCCTTGATGACTGACTAGGCCATCCTCTCCTAAATATGCTGCTGGAGCCATTAGTCCCACCATGTATACTCTTTGGTTGGTGGTTTAGTCCCTGGGAGCTCTGAGGGTACTAGTTAGTTCATATTGGTGTTCCTCCTAAGGGGCTGCAAGCCCTTCAGCTCCTTGGATCCTTTCTCTAGCTACTTCATTGGGGATCCTGTGCTCAGTCCAATGGATGGCTGTGAGCCTCTATTTCTGTATTAGTCTGGTACTGTCAGAGTCTCTCAGGAGGCAGCTATGTCAGGCTCCTGTCAGCCAGCACTTGCTGGCATCCACAACAGTGTCTGGATTTGGTGACTGAATATGGGAAGGATTCCCAGATGGAAGTCTCTGGATTGTCTGTCCTTCAGTGTCTGCTACATAGTTTGTCTCTGCAACTTCTTCCATGGGTATTTTGTTCCCCCTTCAAAGACGGATCGAAGTATCCACACTTTGGTCTTCCTTCTTCTTGAGTTTCTTGTGCTTTGTGGATTGTATTTTGGGTATTCCGAGCTTCTAGGTTAATATCCACTTATAAGTGAGTGGATACCATGTATATTCTTTTGTAATTGGGTTACTTCACTCAGGATGATATTCTCCAGATCCATCCATTTCCCTATGAATTAAATAATTAATTGTTTTTAATAGCTGAGCAGTACTCCATTATGTAGATGTACCACATTTTCTGTATCCATCCCTCTGCTGAGGGACATCTGGGTTGTTTCCAGTTTCTGGCTATTATAAATAAGGGTGCTATGAACATAGTGGAGCATGTGTCCTTATTACATGTTGGAGCATGTTCTAGGTATAGGTCCAGGAGTGGCATAGCTGGGTCTTCTGGTAGTACTACATCCAATTTCCAGAGGAACCACCAAACTGGTTTCCAGAGTAGTTGTACCAGCTTGCAATCCCACCGGCAATGAAGGAGTGTTCTTTTTTCTTCACAACCTCTCCAGCATCTGCTGTCACCTGAGTTTTTTATCCTAGTCATTCTGACTGGTGTGAGGAGGAATCTCAAGGTTGTTTTGATTTGCACTTCCTTGATGACTAAGGATATTGAACATTTCTTTAGGTGCTTCTCAACCATTCGTTATTCCTCAGTTGAGAATTCTTTATTTAGCTCTGTACCCCATTTTTAATAGGGTTATTGGATTCTCTGATGTCTAGCTTCTTGAATTATTTGTATATATTGGATATTAGACCTCTATCAGATATAGAATTGGCAAAGATCTTTTTCTACTCTGTTGGTTGCTGTTTTATCCTATTGACAGTATCTTTTGCCTTACAGAAACTTTGCAATTTTATAAGATCCGATTTGTCAATTCTTGATCTTAGAGCATAAGCTATTAGTGCTCTGTTCAGGAACTTTTCCCCTGTGCCTATTTGCTTGAGGTTCCTTCCCATTTTCTAATGAAACTAATAGAAGTTTCAGTTTATCTGGTTTTATGTGGCAGTCCTTGATCCACTTGGACTTGAGCTTTGTAGAAGGAGATAGAGATGGATCGATTTACATTCTTCTACATGTTAACCCCAGTTGAGCCAGCACCATTTGTTGAAAATGCTGTCTTTTTCACACTGATTGATTTTAGTTCCTTTGTGAAGGATCAAGTGACCATAGGTGTGTGGGTTCATTTCTGGGTCTTCAATTCTATTCCATTGATCCCCTGCCTGTCACTGTACCAATACCATGCAGTTGTTTTTTTTTTTTTTTTAATCACAATTGCTCTGTAGTAAAGCTTAAGATCAGGAATGGTGATTCTACCAGAGGTTCTTTTATTGTTGAGATTAGTTTTCACTATCCTAGGTTTTTTTTTTGTTATTCCAGATGAATATGCAAATTGCTTTTTCTAAGTATGTGAAGAATTGAGTTAGAATTTTGATGGGAATTGCATTGAATCCTTAGATTGCTTTTGGCAAGATGGACATTTTTGCTATATTAATCCTGCCAATCCATGAACATGGGAGATCTTCCATCTTCTGAGATCTTCTTCAGTTTCCTTCTTCAGAGACTTGAAGTTCTTTTCATACAGATCTCTTATTTGCTTAGTTAGGGTCACGTCAAGGTATTTTATATTATTTGTTACTATTGTGAAGGATGTTGTTTCCCTAATTTCTTTCTCAGCCTCTTTATGCTTTATGTAGTAGAAGGTCACTGATTTGCTTGAATTAATTTTATATCCAGCTATTTTATTGAATTCGTTTATAAGGTTTAGGAGTGCTCCGGTGGAATTTTTGGATCACTTAAGTATACTATCATATCATCATCATGTAGTGGTAACTTGACTTCTTCCTTTCCAGTTTGTGTCCCTTTGATCTCCTTTTGTTGTCTAATTGCTCTGGCCAGGATTTAAGTACAATATTGAATAGGTAGGGAGAAAGTGAGCAGCCTTGCCTAGTCCCTGATTTTAGTGGGATTGCTTCAAGTTTCTTTCCATTTAGTCTAATGTTGGCTACTGGTTTACTGTATATTGTTTTTTCTATGTTTATGTACATGCTTTGAATTCCTGATCCTTCCAAGACTTTTATCATGAAGGGTTGTTGGATTTTGTCAAATACCTTCTCAGCATCTAATGAGTTGTTCATATTTTTTTCTTTTTTTTTAATTAGATATTTTCTTATTTACAATATCTCCTTTCCAAGGTTCCCCTCCAAAAAGAAAAAAGAAAAAGAAAAGGAAAGAAGAAAAAAAACCAAAAACTAAAACAATCCCCTGTTCCCTCTTGCCTCCCCCTGCTCATCATCCTACCCCCTCCTGCTTACTGGCCCTGGCATTCCCCAACACTGGGACATAGAACCTTCCCAGGGCCAATATCCTCTCCTCCCTTTGATGACCGGCTTGGCCATCCTCTGCTATACGAATGCTTCTGGAGTCATGAGTACCCCCATGTGTACTCTTTGGTTGGAGTTTTAGTCTGTGGGAGCTCTGAGGGTACTAGTTAGTTCATATTGTTGTTTCTCCTCAGGGGCTGCAAACCCTTCAGCTCCTTGGGTCCTTTCTCTAGCTCCTTCATTGGGGACCCTGTACTCAGTCCAATGTTTTTCCCCCCTTTGAGTTTGTTTATATAGTGAATTACATTGATGGATTTCCACATATTGAACCATCCCTGCATCCCTGGGATGAAGCCTACTTGATCATGATGGATGATGATTTTGATGTGTTCTTGGATTTGGTTTGCAAGAATTTAATGAGTATTTTTGCATCAATATTCATAAGAGAACTTGGTCAGTTCTTTCTTTTTTCATTAGGTCTTTGTGTGGTTTAAGTATCAGAGTAATTGGGTAGAACCTTCTGTTGCTATTTTGTGGAATAGTTTGAGGAGTATGGGTATTAGGTCTTCTCTGAAGGCCTGATAAAACTCTGCACTAAACCCATCTGGCCCTGAGCTTTTTTTGGGGGTAGGGGGGAGACGGTTAATGGCTGTTTCTATTTCATTTCTATTTCTTTAGGGGATATATGGGACTGTTTAGATCGTTTATCTGATCTTGATTTAACTTTCTTACCTGGTATCTGTCTAGAAAATTGTCCATTTCATCCATGTTTTCCAGTTGGGTGGAATATAGGCTTTTGTAGTAGGATCTTATGATTTTTTTGGATTTCCTCAGTGTCTGTTGTGTCTCCATTTTCATTTCTGATTTTGTTAATTAGGATACTGTCTCTGTGCCCCCTAGTTAATCTGGATAAGAGTTTATCTATTTTGTTGATTTTTTTAAAGAATCAGCTCCTGGTTTGGTTGATTCTCTGTATAGCTCTTTTTGTTTCCATTTGGTTGATTTCATCCCAGAGTTTGACTATTTCCTGCCATTAATACTCTTGGGTGAATTTGCTTCTTTTTGTTCTAGAGCTTTCAGATGTGCTGTCAAATTGCTGGTATATGCTTTCTCCAGTTTTTGTTGTTGTTGTTGTTGTTGTTGTTGTTGTTGTTGTTTTTGATTTTTTGTTTTTTTTTGTTTTTGGAGGCACCCAGTCTGATACTCTATGTCTTTTTATTGGGGAATTGAGTTCATTGATATTAATAGATATAAAGAAAAAGTAATTGCTGCTTCCCGTTATTTTTGCTGTTAGAGTTGGAATTTGGTTCATGTGGCTAACTTCTTTTAGTTTTGTTGAAAGATTACTTTCTTCCTTTTTTTAGGATGTAGTTTCCCTTCTTGTGTTAGAGTTTTCCATTTATTATTCTTTGAAGGGCTGGATTTGTGAAAAGCTATTGTGTAAATTTGGTTTTGTCATGAAATACTTTGGTTTCTCTATCTATGATAATTGATAGTTTTGCTGGGTGTAGCAGCCTGGGCTGGCATTTGTGTTCTCTTAGAGTTTGTATGACATCAACACAGCGTCTTCTGGCTTCCAAAGTCTCTGGGGAGAAGTCTAGTATAATTCTAATAGGCCTGCCTATTGTTGAGTGAATTAATGAATGCTTAAGTGAATATTCATGTAAGAAATTCACCATTACATAAAAGCAAAAAAATTGTTAGAAAATAGCTCATGATTGTGCTTTAGCATCATTGCCACACTTAGGAGAAGGAGTTTCTTGCAAAGAATTGTGAAAAGAAGGAGTTTGTTGCAAAGAAAGCATTTAGCAGCACTTTGAATCATTCTCTTTCTAAGTTAAAAATAAAGACTTTTACTTAAAATATACTTATATCATTTTCCTCCTTTCCTTTCCTCTCCCAATCTCTTCTATACTCCCATTCCTTCTCAGAGTGAAGGCTCATTTTCTTTGATTAATATTTTGCTTATCTGGTATATATCTACTTAATACTGCTGCTGCTGCTACTACTACAAAAACGACTATGATTATGACTACTACTATTACTACTACTACTACTACTACTACTACACACACACACACATACACATATATATGTATATACATATTATATTTATTTATTCACATATATATCAATATCACATTATCACAATATATCACATATATCAATATATGTGAATAAATAAATATAATAAGGCTAGCCAAATGAGTTCTATTTTCCAAAAGATGTCTCACTCTTCAGTTCATTCCCAAGTTGAAATGTATTCACACTATTCTCTCACTAAATTTTCTTTAACCAAAGTAACATGCAATTACCATGGGTTTTTAGACCTTAAGTGCAACTATTAGACTGAACCTAAAAAAAATTGCTAACATGGAATAAATTCTACAGTGGAAGGACTGCTTCTTATGCTTATTAGTGTAGTTTAGGCACTCTGGGTCATTAGTAAATCATCACACCATCGCCTTGAATTGTAGTTGAGTATTTCAGAGCCTGGCCAAATTGGACAGACCATTTTCCTAACCACTTATCAAGGTCATTTAGAACTCACAAAGGTTATGTAGTACATGACTCCAAAATGTCCATTGACTCCTTACAAATTATCTAGTATCAAGTCCAATATTTATTTAGAAAGTTGCATGTGATAAGATCTTCAATAAAATTAATCTTTGGAAGGATTTATGGACATAGATGCTTTAATTCAACTAATTACACAATTGTCACTAAAACCCAAGATATTTAGCATATATTATATTTTAGTTAGGAAAATCTACAACGAAAGTTCAGGTAGATCTGAAAATTCATCACTAAAGATAAGTTGCTGCTATCCATGAGAAGAGAGTTCTCCTCTCCAAAACAAAAAAAATGGATATATGATGGTATGTTACACTTTAATTCTGTTTCCTAAGTGAATATCTAAATAAATATTCATATTCAAATGAAATAGGAGACTGCTTCATGATCGTGCATAATTTACTCTCTTGTTAACTTTTACCTAGCAGAAAACATGTTTTTAATATTGTACAAAGCTGTTCTATGCAATAATTCCAGGAAATGCAGTTTCTATGCTACATTAGTGTGTGCTTGCACACATTTTCTAGGAACTCTTCAGCAGCTCATTGAATGGTAACATCTGAGCACTATGCATGGTGTAGCAGCGTGATATTAAGACTCAGCCTACAAAAATTCTACTGCCTAGAATAGGAGTTTGCACCTCCTTTATGAAGTTGCTTGTCCTTGACTAAACAGTTCTTTAGCTGGGCAGTGGTGGCACACACCTTTAATCCCAGTACTTGGGAGGTAGAGGCAAGTGGATTTCTGAGTTCAAGGCCAGCCTGGTCTACAGAGTGAGTTCCAGGACAGCCAGGGCTACACAGAGAAACCCTGCCTCAAAGAAACAAAAAACAAACAAAACAAAACAAAAAGAGTGGTTCATTTTGACTTTCTATATAGTTATTGATATCAAAGTCAATGATAATATTGAGTAGTATTTCATTATTTATAGACAGTGAGGATTGTCTAGTGTAGTTTAACTAGTAATGATTTAAAATTACTATATAACATAGACTAAAGTTGTGGTACACTTTAATAATCTAGGTCTCTTTAATAGTTTTCAATTCATTAAAACTTCCATCAATTTGTCTCATCCTTTGTCTCTCAGTTTCTCTATCAGTCTCTCTACCTCTGTCTGTCTGTCTCCTTTTGTTTTTGTTTTTCCATAAATATTTACTCTAGTTTGAACACTGTGACTCCCTGGTGGTCAAAGAAGTTTGGCAACATCATGAGATGCTTCTTTAAAAACAAACCAAAAACCAACCAAACAAACAAACAACTTCTGAACACCATGCAGATTGCTTGAAATTTAATATTGACATTCCTTTTTGTAATTTCCATTCAGTTTCCAGGACATGGCAGACTTCTATCTTATAAAATTTATCTCTTATTTTTATTGGTCTCTTTCTAAGTTCCTAGGAAGAAATGGCATACATATTGAGCCAAGGTGTGTTCTGGTTTGGTTTTCAAAATGCTATAAGGAATCCACAGCAAACCAGAAAACTTCAACTCCATTATAACTTCATTAGGATAAGAAGTCAAATCTCTTTCCTAGTTATTTTATGAGGTGATAATAAGGGGAAATGTTCTAGCCCAGACAATAACATATGAATGGCATCTTCTGGTTGAGAATAAACTGAATTTTTTTAAAAAGCAAAGCCAATGAAAACCAAACCATATTATTATATATCTGATACTAAAAATATTTCTGAAATGTCTTAAAATTTTGTGCATTCATGTGCACACACTTTTATATCCTACTTTCTTCTACAAAACTATAACTCATCAAAATATTCTGAAATTTAGAGACAAATACCACTCAATTCACCAACTAATCTAATTGTCCTAAATCTGGATAATAGTGCTCAAGACATTGCCATGACTCAGTGAAATGCAGGCTATAAAGGGAGAGGAACTATTCCACCATTATCTGGCAGACATCGAGTAGGAAACATGAACGACATAGCATAAGTCACTTAAATTCTAAAAGGCAAATGATAATTCCACTTTCATTAGAAGAATATGTATCACACTGTTAAATGTAGAAAAATCTCATTCCTTTCCCTTTTTACTCTACCACTCTGTAGCCATTTACTCTGCCTCTGTGCTAACACCTCACATGTATGCTTACCTTTAATACATAACATCTTTGATTATAATCTTGGCAGTATTAGTTTTTAAAAGGATTATCATGGCATACTTAATTGGGTAAAATTAATAATATTGATGATATGTGGTAGCCTTCCTGAATAGGCTTCAAATTTTTAAGTGCTTTCATATCCAAATGGCACAAACCCTCACAATTCTGTAAGAAAACTCAAACTCCGTAATTCAGTTTTCTCATGCACTGTCACCCATCAAGCAAGTAAAGGAATTTAGGACTACATCCTGCCAAACAAAATAGAGCTTAAAATTAGAATATCTAAAGCACATCTAGCTCTCCCCTGACTTTAATGTATATATTTCAAAGGTTAGATCTCTCCTACGTTGTAGAAAAGTAGCATAGAACAATGTTGAAAAAAAAAATGAAAGAACAAAGAATTGGTTAGTCAAATGATCAACATCTGGACTTTAGATACCTTGCTAGGAATCAATTCTTCTGGTAAATATTCAAGTGCAAGGAGACCTTAATGGACTTTTATGAATATCATAGGAAGAAAATACCTTAGTTGAAAATAATAATTTTAGGAGCTAAAGGTATATCTAATTGGCAGTGTGCTGGCTTGGATTCAGTCTACAAACACACACACATATACACAGTCTTTATTGTTCATGAAGGAATAAAACATAAATCAAAGTTCAGTAGTGGAAAGATTTAATTATGTAAAATTCTTAGTTTCTAACCACCTAAAATAGTGGTTCTCAATCTATGGGTTGTAACCCTTTGGGGTAGAATGACCCTTTCACAGAGTATCATATCATATTCTGCATGTTAGATATTTGCATTACAATTCATAACAATAGCAAAATTACACTTATGATTAGCAATGACTTAATTTTATGGTTGGGGAATACCACAGCATGTGATACTGTATTAAAGAGTCACAGCATTTGGAAAGTTGAGAACCACTGACCTAAAGAAAAATTCTTTTATCATTTCTAAAACCACTAATATATCTTTGTGACACCAGGGACATAACAAGTACATGAAACTGTAACGATTACGGGAACTAGAAATTTAAAAGTACTGCTAGAATAGTAATATATTAAGGTGTTAGTAAACGAAGAAAAGTAAAAGTAGAACAAGCAAATATTATTTACTACTTGATCCTTTGACACATTAATATTTTATTTCATGACTTAGTATCATCACATAATTTTCAATTCTAAAATCAGAAAATGTCTTTTTAAACAGCAACAAAATTGGGGCCTCTGTGTTGATGATGCTGACAAATGAAGGTGGAAAACTTGTGTTCTGCTGCCAGTTTTTCGAAAGGATAGGTAATTCCAGGCCCACTTTCATTTCTAATTGTACATGCTTAGACTTAATGTCGACTGAAGCATGATGGAAGGACTCAGCGAAGGAGGAAGGATAAATGCTAATTAACTTGAACAGTTCTGATGCTCTTCATTAGTGCTAAATAGCCTTGAATTGCAGCTGCCTACAGATCACAAGCACAGAGCCTCCCAGCTTTCTTCGCATATTTAGTATTATGTGTATCCTTGTTAGGCAGCTAGGGACTTCCTCATGTACTCATCTGAAGCCTAGGTTTCCTCCTCATTTGTTACCTTGAATTGATTATATTTAGGCTGTAATCTGCCTTAATTGCTACTAAGATATCGAATTGTATAAAACAGTTGTTAAATACAATTTGTTATTTAACAAGAAGCATTGCATAGAATCAAAAGGCATTAAAATTCAAAATCAGTTCATTTAAGAGTTAATTTCTCTATTAACGGTGTTTCTGGAACTTTCTAGAGTTCCTCAGCAGATGCCTTCAAGACAATTTTTCACTTACAAGATGAATTGTGAAGCTTTATTACCAATATTTAGGGATGGTATTCAAAAGAAAATGAACTATTTCTGATCTTCTAATCCTCTTTACTCCAAAGCACAGCAGGAGAAGAGACTGTATTTGTGTGGAAATTTTATTAGAAGGGATTAGAGGGGCTAAGCATCTGCCAAGAACAAGAAAGAGGAGTTTATTCAATGGGTATCATTGGACAGTTTCAAGATTTTCTACAGAATTAAAGTGTATACGATGAAAATACCCAGGAAAGTGTCCCAAGAATATAAAGCCAGAACTTATACAAAATTGTCCAGGTTATTCAGGTGAATATTTGTTCTCAGATATTCAGGTGAATATTTGTTCTCAGATATTTGTAGCTTTTTCTTGTACCAGAATCTCTTACAACTATTAAGGATTGTAATTTCTGCCTTTATTGTAGGATTTATCAATGTTACAGGAACAAATTCTAGGATAAGAGAATATCGTACAATGAGTAGAACCCCTTGCAATAATGTAGCATTTAAAACTTTGTAGGAATTCCATCTATAATGTACTTAGCATGAGGACCCAAATGGAGGAGTTAGGCGAAGGACTGAAGGAGCTGAAGGGATTTGTAACCTCATAGGAAGGACAAAAATATCAACCAACCAGATACCCCTGAGCTCCCAGGGACTAAACCCCCAACCTAAGAGTACACATGGAAGGACCCCTGACTCCAGCAGCATATGTAACAGAGGATAGCCTTATCTGTCATCAGTGGAAGGGGAGGCTCAGACAGAGTGAAAGCTTGAGGTCCCCATGTAGGGGAATGTCAGAGTGGTGAGGTAGGAGTGAGATCAACCTCACAGAAGTGTAGGGACAGGGAATTGGTTAGGGAGTTTCTGGAGGGGAAACGAGGGAAGGGGATAACATTTGAAATACAAATAAGTAAAATATCTAATTAAAGAAAGACCATTTCATCACCGAAATTTAGGCATTCTAAGTCTTTGTAGTTCTGTCAACAAAATAATATAATATTGTATTAATGGAGTGACCAAAGTGGAATAGTTCTTGAACTGCACTATTTAGAAGTCAATTGTACTTCATAAAAACACTTTTCACAAAATATTTTCAAAGTTTTTATTACAGCTTTAAGTCATCAGACATCCATCTAGATTCGTATGACAATATAATTGGTTGTTTGGGAAGTTGTCAATAATATAAGCTTTTCTGCTGTTTCTTGAAACATGCATTTCCTGTTTCAACTCACGTCAAATATTAGGCTTAGTAAAAGGAAATACTCCCTTGGGGCAGTGTGGGGCAGTGGTCTGCTCAGATAACTTAAGCTCAGTCGAGTATTTGACTTTGAGCCCTGGAGCCCCTGTGGGCAATATCTGCTTGCAGGGAGTGGAAGGAGCTTGGCCATGAGACTTTGGTTCCTGTTTCAGTCACAACTCATGTCACAGCTGCCCCTGCAGGAGATGTGTGCTCTATCAGGCAGACAATGCCCCAAGCTCCCAGCATTCTAGCCGGACCCTATCCTCAGTCATCTGACCACAAGCCAGACATACCACACCCTATACAACATAAGGGATGCTTTGCCCCCTCCTCTCTCTCTCACTCCTCACTCTCTTGCTCTTTGTCTCCTTTCTGCTCTCCTTCTCTTGCTCTTTCTTTTCTTTTGCTCTTTGTTCTTCTCTTGCTTTCTTCCTCTCCATTCTATCTCCTTC
The DNA here is from genome assembly GCA_019843855.1 of Hylomyscus alleni. Lineage (NCBI taxonomy): Eukaryota > Metazoa > Chordata > Mammalia > Rodentia > Muridae > Hylomyscus > Hylomyscus alleni. The sequence goes on along the minus strand of JADRCC010573580.1, from coordinate 2,323 downwards.
TTCTCCTTTCCTTCTCTCTACATAAACAGCCTATTTTCTCCTTCCTACAACAAAATAACTCATTCATACACTGCCTCCTTTTTAACTAATGCTTTGTGCAGCCACAGGTCAACACCAGGGAGAGAGAGCCATCATCGGCCTCAGCAGCAGGCCCTGCTTGTGGCACAACACTCCTTAAAGAGAGAAGGTGTGTTTTGAATATTCAAATACCTAAGGGTCTTGGAGCTTATGTTAGAATCTATTTTGTCCATATTATAGTGAAGTATAAAAAAAAGTGTTCTGTTTAATTGTCTGTGTTATGACATAAAGCAAATAATTTGAAAACAGTTAACTAGATTAAATTGAAATATAAATAGCATAGATATAAGTAATACAAGATGTTGAAAAGTATGACGGTTTTAATATGCTTGGCCTAGAAAATAGCACTTTTAGGAGATATTGTCTTGTTGGAGCATGTGCAGCCTTTTTGGAGGAAGTGTATCATGATGGAGACAGACAATGAGAGCCTCCTCCTAATTATATGGGTACCAATCCTCCTCTAGCAGTCTTCATATGAAGATGTAGAGCACTCAGTTAGCTCATCCTGCATCATGTCTGTCTGGACTCTCTAGTGTTCCCAGCCTGATGAAGATGGACTGAACCTCTGTATTGGAAGCCAGCCCCAATTAAATGTCCTTGTAAGAGTTGCCTTGGTCATGGTGTCTGTTCACAGCAGTAAAATAACTAACTCAGACAAAAAGTATCCATATTCACTTGTCGATCTCAAGAAAAATTTTATAGGATACTAAATCCTAAAATAATTAACTTTCAGGTTGAAATGGTATATCTTTATTTTAATGAAAATTGGTATTCCATGTTCAAGAGACAAAATCACCATATAAAATTATTTTCTATGTTGGAATTATTGTAAATAAGCAGAAATCTAACCCACTAATCTAGATTTTTAATGTGTTTGTCTTCAACATGTATGTTGGAACATGAACTCTTGTTCCTTTAAGAAGAAACAAACATTCTTAATCGTTGTGCAAAATTGTGGGGTAGTAGTCTGCTCAGGCAACCTAGGCCCATTCAAGTAATAGGCCTAGAACCCTGGAGCCCCAGTGGGCAGTTTCTGCCTATAAGGGGTAAAAAGAGTTCTGCTATAACTCCTGGGTCCTTGGCCCCTGTTTCAGTCACAACCACTCACAGCTGCCCCTGCAGGAGATGTGTGCTCTGTCAGGTAAACAATGCCCCAAGCTCTCAGCGGTCTAGATGGACCCTACCCCCAGTCATCTGACCTCAGTCAGGTATGGCCCAACCCACAGTCAGGTACCCATGCCTCACACAATATAAGGGGAGGTTTGCCCCTCACCTTGCCTTCTTCCTCTCTCTCTTGCTCTTTGTTCTCTCACTTGCTTTCTTGCTCTCTTGCTTCCTTTCTTCTCTCTTGCTCTGTGTTATCTCTTTTTTCTTCTCTTGCTCTCTTGCTTTCTTCCTCTCCTTTCTCCCTCTCCTCTTCTCCTTTCCTTCCACTCCTTTCTTTCTCTCTACATGGCAGGTGTATTTCCTCTTTCCTATAAATAAAATATCTCACTTATGCATTGTTTCCTTTTAACTAATTAGTGTGCCATGCAGTTCTAGGCCTCAGCAGCAGAGAGCTCCAGACAGCAGCAGAGAGATACAGGCCCACACAAAGTTATTTATCCAGGCCCTCCATCTTATTTTTTTTTTTAAAGAATACTTCCTTTAATGACCTATTCAACAAATTCAAGAATGATTCTTTTTCTACCTTCCCAGAATATTAGAATTATAAGCACATGTCACCATGGCCAACTTTTACTAAGTGATGGGAATCAAATTCAAATCTTCACAGTTAAAGGGCAAATTCTTCATCAACGGAGACTACACTCCACCTAGTAGCTTGATGTTTATTTTTATTTTTTTAGCATTTAACCAAAAAAATAAATTTCTGCTGATTAAAATCTATCTAATACTCTGACATAATAATATTACAAACATTGTAATTTTTAAATTATCACATTTAAAAGTTAAAATGTTAGATATTTCTTAATCTGTGAATGATGTCTTCATAGTTTTTGCCTTAGGGCTCTAATGCTGCAAAGATAAAATATGAACACAGCAACTCTTACAAAACAAAGAATTTAATTGGGGCATGCTTATCAATTCAGAGGTTTAGTCTGTACTTATAATGGCATGTAGCATGAAAGCATACCAATAGACATTGTGCTAGAGAAGCAGCTAAGAGTTCTTTATCCAGATCCACAAAGAGCAGAAAGGGGAAGAGAAACTGGGCCTAGCTTTGTATTTTGAAATCAAAGCCCAC
>JADRCC010573578.1:6959-22866 GCA_019843855.1 Hylomyscus alleni | reverse complement strand
TAATGTGTAATATTTATTCCTTGGTATATTTATGGAGACCAAAGGAAGAAAAGAGGAGGGAAAATGATTTAAGATTTATCATGAACTTGCTGTGAGGCTATTGCAAAGCTTTGAGCATTATAGGACCCACTAACAATTGAATTTCTAGATAAAATGTTACTGAGATGCATGAATCTGTAAGTAATTTGAAGCTTGCAGGTCACTTATGTTTTTCTATTGGTAAGAAATGTTTTCCTGTATTAAGACTTAGGAGTACCATGAAGTAAAGGTAGTGGTCACAATAATAATTGTTTCAAGAAAGTATTTTCTTTAGGACCATAAAGCTCACTTTCATTTGTCTTTCAGAAATGTTATCTTCTTCTGCCTTGAGGTGGAATATCAACTGATAGAGAAATTAACATCTTATATTTCTAATGTACATTTTCCAAAATATTTAAGTGATATAAAAATGTATCATGTTCTTTATTATTATATCAGTCCTTGTTACCATATTACTTTTCTAATAGTTTAATCAAAATCCCCTTAATTGAACTGTGACAAAAGCTTTAGACCAACATCTAAAAATTTTGATAATCCATGCTGAACATAAGACCTTGCACTTGTAAAATTTATGATAAATATTAATTTCAAGTTTTCATAAATTATTTAATGAGTGTTACCAAAATGATGACTGTGTGTTTTTTCCATAAACATTCAAGTAAGACTCCTGATGCTAAGTTCAAACAAGGACTATACACAGTCTTGTTAAAGTGATAGAAAACCTTACATTTAAATTTCTAATACTAGAAAAATGTCATGATTAATCTTTTTATTCCTAGGTAATACTTCTTTCCTACAAACATTATAGGCATAACATATATTGATTTTATGAAGCAGAATCAAATATTAGGTAGGTTAAAAATTAGTATTGGATCTGGTCACAAACATATGCCCCTGTGGTTCAGCTACTCAGGAAGCTATGACTGGAGGATCACTTATATAGAGAAGTCTAATTCAAGGTTAGAGGACATCCTGAAGTACTGTCCCATATAGTCCAAATTAAAGTAAAATAATCAACTACTATTAAGCCAATTTTGTTGGAAATGATTGTAATTAGACTCACACATACACAATGATTCTTAAGCCCCTGATATTGGCAATCAGACTATTAAAGTAATGGGTCTCAAGAATTTTGAATTTCCAAAGCTTTTTAAAATCTAGGGTAATTAGAAAGGCACCTTGTCTCTTGGGAAAAAATTGCAATTTATCATATCATCTTTCAGGACATATGTGTCCAAATGACAATGTCTCTTAGATGAGACTGAACACATATTGACCACATAGTGTAGCAAAGGATGATTCTTGACTTCTCTTTAAACTGAAATGATTGTCATGAGCTGAAGTTGGACTTCAAATCTCCTTGTCTTTCACCCAAGGTTGACTTTGTTGACTAAATCTTATCTTTCTTCTTTCCACTTTTCACTTCACTCTTTACTTGTGCTATTTAGGATGTGTGGTTGAACTTGGCTTATTATGTCTGCCAGAGCAGATACTCTGACATTAATGACCCTACTAACATGATGAATAGTTAGTTTGTCGTCAAAAAAGGGAGGTAGGGAACAGAAAGATAGGCAAGGGAGTTAAGAAGGGAAAGAGGTAAAAAGAAGGTAGAATAGAAAAGAGGAACAAGAAAAGTAATGAAAGATGAGGGGAAGACAGAGAAGAGGCAAGGTGAGGTTAGAAAAGAATGGGGAAGTAAGAATGAAAAGAAGGAACCATTATTGAGCAGAAGCAATAGCAGAATAAAGCAGATAAAATGTTAATTAGTATACCCGTTAATATTCTAAACAAAGACATGTCTAGGAGTGCTTGCCAGAAGTGGGAAAGCTCTACTCCATCACTCCTTATATACACTATTCTGTTATGCTCAGCCCTTAGGGCCATCTGATGGGTGAAAAGAAATTCCTGAAACCTGGAGGAAAAATAAATCATCCTTCTTGTTTACAGTTGGTATTTTTCAGAGCAATGAATGTCTGACTGACATAAAAAATAAAGGACCCATGTTTCACTGTCATTGGAATTATATATGACTGTAGCTGAATGATTGTGTTGTCTATCCTCTTCTGTAAAGTAATCCCCAAAATGGTGGTATTTAGAGATGGAACCACTAGGAACTAATTTTTTACATGACATTATGAGAATAGATATCATAAAGTAGGAGCTGGTATCTTGAAAGTGCGTAAGCCAAACTCTTTCCTTCTTTCTGCCTTATATGGTTGCAAGATGAAGTCACCAATTCAAATCAGGAAAAACAATTTCCCAGGAATCAAAGCAGCTGGAATCTTCATTTTGGCTTACAAACCTCTATAACTGTGGGAAATATATTTTTATTTAGTACATTGTCTATGTATGTATGTATATATGTATGTATGTATGTATGTGCATCAAAATTGTGAGAATATGCAAAAATAGTTTTGGAATTGTGTAATGAGTTGAGACTATAAAAGATTCAAAGTGAATTCTATGAAGATCTCAATGTTGCTGGGAAGGACCTATTAAGAGAAATTCTGTTGATGGCTAGAAATGAAAGAGAGTATTTAAATAATTATTTAATTATTTACAAAGATCTGCTTAAAATATGAATACAGAAGGCTATTTTCATAGAACACAGTAATTAATAGTGTTTTGCTCAGGGTCTTTATTGTAAAGTAGCAATGGAATTGGCCAAATTTTAATTATGTGGTAGTGTTTCATGGGAGGTTGAACCAATGAAAGAAATAAATCGATGCAAAGATGTAAGATTGTTATGCAAAGTATTTTTAAATGTAGGCAAATTTTCTTGGGTTGCTGAAAGAAATATGAGGGACATGGAGAAATAAATTGAATACAGTCATGTTAAACCAAAACAAATTAAAACAACATTTTTTGGAAATATGCCTTTCATCCTTTTTCCTCTACATTCTCTTTCCCTCCTCTCTCCCTCCTCCTCCTTGGCCTCTTCCTCTCCTCTTTTGTTATAGTTTATTTAAGAGGTTTTTTTTTTTTCTCTGTAGTCCAGGCTGTTCTAAAATACTCATTCTCAAGGCCTTAACACCTTTCAGATTCAGATTGCTAATTAGTGTCACCCTATCTCGTTCCTGCCTTCCTTTTTAAAAATAAAATAAAATTAATATCTTTTCTAACCTGTAGAACTATTGTAGATAATCTAGAATATGAAATGTGGGGATTTTTATTATTGCTTTAGTAAAAAAAATAAAGCAGAAATACAATAGAGGAATTAATATGCAATGGAATATATATAATAACGTTTAAAGGAAATCACATAGGCAACAGAACAGCAGCCTTAAAAACAAAGTTGGAAAGATACACAAGTCTCTGGGCATACTTTGAAGACTTCGATCATTAAGTAACTAAGTGATAAGATGTAGAAAGACCATCTCAATATGAGTAGTACCCTTTCTTGGTTGGGATCCCTGATTGTACGGTTAGAGAAACAGAACTGAAAGTCAGCATGCATTCATCATTGTTGGTTTCCTGATTGTCCATGTCATATGACCAGTGTTTTAAAGTCCTGATACCTTGACTTCTTCACCATGATGGACTATGATCTTTAACTGTACTCGGGTATAGACAGAGACACATCATTTTACTTCTGCCTATTTTTAACTCTATATTAAACAGAAGGGCCAGTATTGTGATACATTCAGTTTAACTAGATTGATATATTGTTTAAAATAAAAATTTAACTCCAGAAGTTGTTGTACCCTCAACACTGGCTTCTATTTATGTGAGAAGCATGATATTCTGACTTTATTGAGCACATTAAGAAAAAACTTTAATTTGAAACACTGGAATTCTCCATTTATTTATGAAAAATGTCTAGGCCAGTTCCTGATAACATGTAACTCAATTATCCCATTTGAACTAGTCTAAGTCTTACATAAAATTAGTTATCTCTCCTAAGTTTCATGTGTCTGTCTTCCTCATAATTGGAGGTAAATTTTCCCATACTTGACAAACATGGAGAGTTCCTCTCTACCAGAACTCCAGCCTATTTCTTTTTGCTTCTTTAAAATAGGCTATCAGCTTTTTATTGAGAGGTGATGCTAACACACAGTGCACAAGACATTCTACATTAATTAAAATTGTCACAAATTATTTCATGATTCTCAACAGACTTTAGTTCAAAAGCATGTATGAGCAGAAGAACACCTGAGACTAATCAATATAACACTGAAGAGAACACAATCATAGAAGAAAGATCACATAACATTAGGCTCTACTGTAAACTCACAGTTTTGGAATTCATGTTGTATTAGCCAAAAACAGTGACATACTTTAGGGAAAAAGTATAGAGCTTTGAAACTGCTTTAAAATGATAATTTAACTTTTACAATAAAGCAAAGTAATTTCAATGAAGAGAAGAGAATCTTCAAACAATTATATTGGAACAAATGGATACACACATTCAAAGAAGGAGTAAAAGAGGAAGCTCTATATTGGAACTTCATTTACACAAAGACACACACATACACCACCCACACCCACACACACCCACACACACCCACACCCACACACACACACACACACACACACACACACACACACACACCCCAGACTTAAATGTATAACACAGAAGTATAAAACTTTTTGTATAACACGGGAATCAATCAAATTAACCTTGTGTTTGGTGATAGAATTTCAGATGTGATTCCAAGTGCAAAATATATTAAACTCAGTAAGTTAGGCTTCTTTGAACAATTTTTTTCCTATTTACACATTAAGTAATTAATTTAAAAGCAAACTTTAGACTGGATGAAAACACTCAGGTAAATTCATATCTGATCAAAGACTTAAATCTTGAAGTTAAAAGGAGCTGGCAAAAACCACCAATAAAATAGAAAGTCCATTGTTTCTCTAATAGCAACCACTACATTTTGACTAGTTTATAAATTTGAAAAAGCTGCCAAAACATACTCCTCAAAGTCAGTGGCTTCAAAATTGAAATTTAGTTGTTTGTATTTTCATGATCTCATATCTATATTCAAAGTATTAGGAAATCTGTCATTCTTAGGGCTCTGCAAAAATATTTCATTGACTTAACATAACCATCATTAATGTTTTGCTTCTAGAAGCATTGCTGTGTTTTTGCCTTCCACTTTGCTAAACCCAATTCTCTTGTGTGTGTCAAAATTTTCCCCTTTTCTGAAGACAGCAGACAATTTGGAGTAAGAGTCCACTTTATCAATGGCCTCCTCTCAACTATACTTAAATACATAAAAAATGAAGCTATTCCCAAATAAAATTTCAAGCTGAGATACAGAAGTAAATAGCTTAGAATGTGAACTCTTGGGAGATTCAACCTAGCATCACTCTTTGCTTTGCTTGTTCATTGAAGAGATAATAGAGATGACAATCAGTATACAGAATGTCCTTCAACATCCTATACAGAAAAGTGAATTAACAATGAATAAAAATTCATTGAAATAACAATGAGCCACCACACACTTTTTGGGATGATTGAAAAGCAGTGGTTACACTAAATATCAATGAGCATGTGGAACAGCAGGACATCCCATTATTTACACTTCAGAGAGCAATGATGCAAGCATAATGGAAGTCAATTCATTCTTATGAAGCTAAGCATGCTCCACTACACTAACCTAATGTAGGTGTACATGCATACTCACAAACACAAAACTTAAAGGTTTATATTTCTTATCTTAACAATTCTTTAATATTTGGAGGCTGTTGAATACATGGACTGAAACATGAACAGTAAATGAAATACATCTACATTCCAAAATAAAAGTAAATCATCCAACAAGGCAGAAATATACATAGAATAAAATCTAACAAATATTGCAAACCCAAAATATCAATGATTTGAATTATCATTTTGGGTAAAAAAAAAACACTATTTCTAATTACAGTATGTAATTGATCCCTTGGTTTGTCAGTTCTGGGAGGAAGAGTGCTAAATTTCCAAGGTGTCCTTCGTGCCACAAGATGATGTGGTTTAGGGCAGTTTGTACAAATGGATTTCGCAGATGTATCTATTGGCTTATTTCTCTTAATTGTGTCATATCACATATTGCCCAGTAGTGGTTTTTTTTACAGTTTCTTCCATATTTCAATAACTCATATACTTTGCCTTTTGAATCTAATGTATAATTTTTTACTTTTTACATCCCAACTCAAGTCTCATATGTCCTATGATGTTTTTGGATATCCAGTAGTAATTATTCTTTTCATGAATTCTATTATTTATTGCAAAAAAGAATGGTTTGATGGATCACAATAAAGTACTTACTAATCATATTGTCATGTATGATAGAGTTATGATAGATACATACCATTATACATTATCAATATCCTTAGTTGTTTTACATATAAATACTACAGCCAGCAATGAACAGATCCAGCTCTTAGACTCTTATATTTTCTTGTCTGACTCAAGAACACCACCAGAAATCAGGGCCAGCTCTAGTTTTCTGCCAAGGCATGATACAGGGACTGTGCTCCCATGATGCAGAGAATGAAGGGCCAGGGCTCCCACTATCATGACCCCTGGGTCAGCTCTCCTACCTACCAGAAGTGGCAAAGTACAAAGTAGGGAGAGCACCTCTTCCTTGCCTGTACAACTGCATGACACACAAGTGATAGAAACAGTTGTCCCATGCTCGTAACTTCAGTGCCAGCCAACCCACTCACCTGCTTTGAGTGTCATCTCTACTGTGCTAAAAGAGTAGTAACAGCCAGCTCTGCAGAGTGCCTCAGGTAACAGTCCAGACCAGGACATCTGCATGAGCTTTGGTGATAACACAGGGCTGGGATGTTGACACAGATCCTGGATGCAGCAGGACAGGAACATGGCTCTTGGTGACAGCCTGGGTCAGAAACTCACTATGGCTTTCTCATATCTGTCTGTTCTTCACTGCCTTCAAGCCTGTAGTTCCACCTTTCTCTAAAATGACCTTCATGGCTTTCTCTGCCATCTTTCCACCATATACCCTATCTTTCCCCTCTCTCCATCACACATTAGTTCATCCTACTTACACCCCTTTCTCCTTTTTTAATTGAATATTTTATGTATTTGCATTTCAAATGTTATCTCCTTTCCCGGTTTCCCCTCCAGAACTCTCCTCCCTCAGCTTCTATGAGGATGCTCCCCCTCCCACCCACCTACTCCCACTTCACCATCCCGGCATACCCCTACACTGGGGCATCAACCTTTGACAAGATCAAGGGCCTTTTCTCCTATTGATGCCTGACAATACCACCCTCTGCTACATAGGCTGCTGGAGCCATGGATCCCTCCATGTATAATTTTGGTTGGTGGTTTAGTTCCTGAGAGTTCGGGGTGGGGGGGCAGGGTCTGGTTGGTTGATATTGTTTTTCTTCATTTGGAGTTACAAACCCCTTCTGCTCCTTCAGTCCTTTCTCTAACTCCTCTATTGGGGACCCTGTGCTAAGTCAAATTATGAATGGACACATACGAACTAATGTTTACTGTTTCAGACAATGAATTTAAAAGGATGCCTTAGAAATTACAGAGCTTTCCAGTGTAGTTTAATAACTTTTAGAAAGCCGAGTAAGACATTGCATTTCTGGGGTTTCTAACTTTTTCTCATCGATATTTTAATGTGAACATTTGTACATAATCTACATAATATGTTTTTGAGTGTTTGTTGAAAACAGCCTACATCTAGTGCCTAAGTTCATGTTCAAATAAGTCACAGAGATACAGTGTCATTTTAAAAACAAACATAAATTAAAAGTAGATTGGTTGTGTGTCATTTGATAAATGGAATATTCAGTGGATACTATATGTTTCTGAGTGAAGGTTTTGTTGTTGTTGTTGTTGTTTGTTTTGTTTCTTACAAAATGTGTTTCATTAGATCAAATTTTATTTATATATATTAGAAACCCAAGAAACATAATATGTTTAAAGTGAATTAGCAAAAACATATCATAGATTTTAAAGTTTATAATTCAGTTTGTATAAAGCAAATATACTCTTATAAATATCCTTTATTTACTTTGGTAACTACATAGACAAAAGCATTTTTTCTATAACACATGTAACATTTTACAAGTGTTTTAAGGGAAAGTTACATCCCATTTAATAATATAAAGTAAATTTTAATGTAGGGTGACACAATATGACTGGACCAGAAAAGAAACATGCTACTGAGTTCATTATGCTATTGCTGCAACGAACTTGGCATCTGTGGTTATTAAATCTTACTTTTTTCAGTCGTTGTCAGAACCATTTGAAGGTAAAAAATACAATGCATCACTGAATCCATGTCCAAATGCCCTAAGATGGTACACTCCATACATCATCACATGCATCTCATTAGGAGTCAGTCCACTGAAAGAAATGGCCACATCAGAACAGCATCCTTGTACGATCTCGTTCGGGTAGTCAGCCATTGCCTCTTTAATAAGCATCCCAATAGTTTTCTTATTAAATAAATTTTTCCCCTCGTTATCTTCAGCATTTTCTGCAAACACTCCCATCTCTCTCAGGAAGATTGCAAGCTGCTGATCTTCAGAAAACTTCCGAATCAGTTTTTCTTCTTGGGGACATCTTAGCGCAATCTTGAAACAGCTGATGAGTCTTTCCACTGATTCTATACTTAAGACAACCCCTCCCTCCATAGTCACATAGTCAAGATCTCCAATGTGTTCAGTGTGACCTAGATAGAAAGGTTGTGATGGATCTTTTCTTAACAAAAAATACTTTAAGTTTTCAATAACAGCAAATGTAGTGGGATATGTGAGAAAGAACCAGCTATATTGGTCTTTGTATTTCTCAAAGGCATACATGTAAGCTTTTATCATCATCAATGATGTAGTATTCCTATCCACAGGAATTGACTCAAATCCTTTAACTTGTTGAGAACTAAAGAACTCGGCTTTGTCACAGTGTTTAATCCAAGTCTGCTTGACTGCAGCCCACAGACTCACATGATTGGGTGTTACAAGAATGATACAGTACACTTGGAAGTTGTTACTGAGTTCCAGGCGTTCAGCCTCTGACATTTTCAAGACTTCTTTGTTAGGAGCTTTCAAGTGCTGATGCTTGTGGTGGTGTATCCCGTTTCTGTGACCTATCCTAAAGTGTCCTTGCACTGTGATCAAGGCAAAGACGACACTTCCGAGCAGGACGCCCTTCAAAAATGAGCTGCGTTCTGGAAGCATGTTTCTAAGTATAAAATGGCTCAATGGCAGAAAGTGCAGCCTTTTGTCTTTCTGCTCGAATCCAAACTATTTCCTTATATTCCAGAGATGGCAGAAATAGATGCAAGTGGTACTCTTCTTGTTGAGTCTCCTTAAAGGAAGACTATATAGGAAGCTGGAACCTTGAAAGTACGGAGAGCCTAAAGGGGCAAAAAGATTATTCCTTCCGCTCCCATGAAGGAACCCTCTCTGATTTGACAAAAAGGGCCGTTGAAAACTACTAGGATGTCTGATGTCTTCAGCCCTAGAAAATAATCATAGCAGCTAATATTTACTTATCATTAGGTAACTATGGACATTAATAAAACTATGAAACTTGATAGGCATCCACTGGGAGTCCAGGAATAACGAATCTATCATTTGGCTAAAATGACTAACAAGCTTACAGGGTAGGGGCCTTGGTAAAGGCATTTAATCATCAGCTATGTCTTTAGTGGCACTGACAGAAGCTTCACTAGTTTAGTTTAGTTTTGCTCACAAATGGTTATTCAAGGATCAAAAGAAAACTGTAACAGAAAAAAAAAAAGATTCTCAACTGATTTTCTGCAAATTCGGTTACTTTTCTATTCAATTAAAATTTTTGAAAGGTTGAGTATGTGTGTGTGTGCACGCGCGCGCGCGTGTTCACATGTGCGAACATAATAGTGTACATACTACTTTGTGTACTCAAAACTGTTTTGCTTTAAACCCTCTTTTTTCCCTTTTCTTCATTAACCCTGCCAATCCCCTTTGCATATTATAGAGACTTGTTATGTCTGCCTTTGAAACTTTGAAACTGGCCTCGCAACGACTGGATGTGAATTTTTTAACCAATATGATTTCCTTCTCATCATTTGCTCCTATTTTTCTGATAAAAGTTTACCTACTCTTTCATGATTTTATGAACTACCCCTTCTTGTACGCATTGTTATGATATATTGATACCATATTAGTACATTGCACACAGATATACCTAGGCTCATTTGTAAAAATGAACGCTTATGTTTATATGTCTTCTATTATAAACAGCTGATATTTGATTGTCTTTAGGAGCATCTTGCGCTTAGTAAAGTATTCTTTATAGAAACTATGAAAACTGGCTTTATATTATTAATTAATGTCTAATTGTTCACTTACTTATCTTCCAATAACATCTTAGCCTTATATTTCTTAGAGTTTCCGTTTTTAAATAAAAACTGGATGTTTTCCTTGAAGTGTTACTGAGAGGAATGTAAAAATAATCTAAGTTCACAGAGTCTAATATGTCAAGACCAGTTAAGGGTCTCAAACAAAAGTGTTAAATAAAGATTAATTCAGTTAAAACATTGCCGTTTTAAATAGGGAGGGATTAAGCAAGACACCCTGAAATTAGTGAGCTGTACATCTATATTCTATTACTCATTGAACAGAAGGTAGTTTGGGAGATGCAATCAAGACAAATTCATAGCCATTGAAGTTATAACTCAGCTGTGCTATGCTATGTAAAGATGAACAGTTAAATTAGTTTAAAGATTTCAGATTTTCTGGCTTCCTCTCATAAAACTTGCAAATGTTTCATGAAGTTTTTAGAAATGAAGTTAATGTCTACATATGTATTCAAAAGCACATATTAAATATCTACTACATGCTACGGCATTTCTCCTTTGCTCCTTTCTTTCATCTTGCAAACTAGAAATGCCTGTATGCCTGCCTAATTATATTTTGTGTGAAGAGCACATAGTGGCTTACTTGCAGTGAACAAGAAGAAAACATTCTAAACCTATGTAATGCAACCAAACTGAATTTTTTTTAGCTGAATTCTTTGTGAAGAAAATCTCAGACTATTAAAATTCAAGGGCACTATTTGTATAATTAACAAATACTTTATTATTAGAGACATCTTACCACATATTAGTAAATTTTTCTTTCAACATTATCCAAATAAAAATACAATTATATATTTGCATATATATATGCATATATATATATATTTAACTCTATGGATTATTAAATAGTTCCTGGTCAATCAATTATTTAATATAAAATTAAGAGACCTTAAACAATGTAATCCAAGCCACAAGAAATCTGAGGAAGATGAGTGTGAGATAAGAGCCTGCCTGAGTGAGGTCTTCTCTCAAATATAAACACACCATCAAATTTACAAAAAAAAAATATTGGCATGACAATATGTGTATGTGATGTTCATGTATGTGTGTTTAAGTTCCTTTATCTGTGTGAGTTATTTAGGAGATTGAAATATGTCAATTGACTTCTTTATTTTCACTATACCTTACGAATTGTTGATGGATTTCTCACTTGAAGCTGGGATTTGAATACTCAGTCAATCTCATTACCCAATTGGTCTGAGATTTTGTGTCAGCATATCATATGCTGGATTAGAAAAGGGCCACCATACTGCTTTAGTAATTACCTGTGTATGAGCATATTAGCTCAGATCCTTTCTCTTGTTCTAAAAATGCTTTACCTACCGAGCAAGCTTTCCAGCCCAAGAAATGTTTGTAGAGACATAGAGGTGTGATTATTTAAAGAAAGACCAGTGATTTAAACAAATTATTTTGAATAATAATTATTTTCAAGTGGAGGTTGTCATGTTGTGAAAACCTTTGTGATGACATACATTATGAAAAGAACTACATGTGTACAGAAAGCAAGTCAGCCAAACAAAATAATGGCAGAAGCTTCACAGTGAGAATAGAGTCAGTTACTTGTATTTTTCCAGTGGAAAAAAAGAAAGAGAAGAAGAAGGTTGAGTGAGAAGCACTAGAAAGTAAGTTAGTAGGTATGGGACAAGGAATTACCTGTTTGGAATGAGATTTTTGAAAGCACATTTACATAATGTTTAATCATACTTGTTTGTATAAATGAATTTCTCTAAAATAGTCAAGCTGTTGGTTATTCATTCCATTAAACCTCATTATTTGCATTCCTGACTCACTTGTTTTGTGTACTTGGACAAATAGAAGAATGTATTCCTAAAATGTCTTAGATGCAACTTTTAATGTGTTGCATATACTGGTGATTGTACATTTTTAATAATGATAAAATTTAAAACCATATTTTATATTCTTGTAAAAATTTAGACTTGTTCATGCCGGAGAAACTGACTTCTTTGTAAGACTTCTGAGAGGAAAGCAATGGATAATCTCATGGATTATTAATCTGTCAATAGATTTCACCAGCATAGAGAAGCTAGGGTTCTTAAATCATCCAAGAAATATTTTCACTTGGTCTTATTATTTAAGTTAAATATATTGTTGCTAAAATGCTTTGCCTGGGTGTAAACAATATCTGACAAAGTAACTAAGAGAGATTTTACTTAGTTATAGGATAACCAAATCTGTGTCATAGTTTCTTCCCCATATGGAGAAGTCATGGTAGTTCTTCCCTGAGATGCCTGGTACAGTAAAAGCCAGGTGATACAGATAAATGAAGACTACTGCTTATAGGTTGTTATATGTTATGATTTGAATTGGAAATGTTCTCCATAGTTTTGTTTGTTTGTTTGTTCATTTGTTCCTTTATATCTTTATTCACTTTACACTACACCCACTCCCCCACTTCTGGTCACCCACTCCGACAATCCTACCCCTATCCTCCCTCCCCTTCCTTTGAGAGGGTGGGGACCCCTGGGTATCCTCACATCCTGCCATTAATTCTCTGTGGAGCTAGCCTCATCTTCCCTCACTGAGGCCAGACAAGGCAGTCCAGCTGGAAGAATGTATCCCACATATAGGCAACCACTTTTGGGATAGCCCCACTGTAGTTGTTTGGGAGCCACATGAAGACTCAGCTGCATATCTGCTACATAGGTTCAAGGAGTCCTAGGTCCAGCCATTATATATATGCTCTTTGGTTGGTGGTTTAGTCTCTGAAAGCCCCAAGGGTCCAGGTTAGTTGACTCTATTGGTCTTCCTATAGAGTTCTTAGACTATTTGGGGTCCTCAGTCCTCCCTACTCTTTCATAAGAGTCCAAAGCTCCATCCACTGTTTGGCTGTGGATGTCTACTTCTGTCTGAGTCAGTTGTTGGGTTGAACCCCTCAGAGGACAGTCATGATAGACTCCTCTCTGCAAACATAACAGAATATAAATAATAATATCAGGGATTGGTGCTTGCCCATGGGATAGGTTTCAAGTTGGGAATGTATTGGTTGGCAGTTCTCTCAGCGTTCGTTCTATTCTCTGTCCCTGAATTTGTTGTAGAGAGAATAAATTTTAGGTTGGAGGTTTTGTGGGTAGGTTTGTGTCCCTATCGCTACACTGGGGTTCCTGCCTGGCTACAGGATGTGGTCTCTTCAGGTTCCATATCCCCTGTGCTGTGAGTTACAGCTAAAGTCATAAAGTCATCAAAACTGATTCTTAGGCACCTCCCTTATCCCAGATCATTGTCACGTCCTGGAGATACCCTCCACTTACCCACCCAAGTCAGTTGCAGATTTTCATTCATTCTTATGACCATAAGCCATCTCTCGTGCTCCACTCCACACCTGCATCTGAACCCACACATTTCTCTTCCAACCCCTCTCCTACCCAATTCTCTTCATCCATCTGCCTTATAAGTGGGTAACAGTAATAAAATATCCCATGTAACAGGATACCCATGTTACACTCCACAGACCCAAAGAAGCTAAATATAACTGAAGACACAAGTGAGAATTCATGAATCTCAGAAAAGGAAATAAAATAGTCATAGACTAATTGATTTAAACAACAGATACCCAGTCAATGACAGTTTATAGGTTTTATGTCTTCTGTTAAACTTCTCTTGAAACTCTCAAAGTAATTCAGAGTTGCGTCCTCCAAGTGATTTTTAAATTCCGATAAAGATAACAATGATGATTAATTATCTTATTAGTTGATTTTTTCTTATTAAAAAGGTTCAGCCATTATATATTAATGTCACTGGCATGAGGAACTGCTTTTCAAATATTTGAGCAGGCCCTCTGCATTAGCAATCTAGAAAGCATTCTACTACCCAAATGCACTATGGAGTGTCACAGGTTAAGTAGTCTAAACTATGTTTATTGCCATTTTTCAGAGGCTAAAATTAGTGTATTCTTGGTGTTTTATTTGAGGTTGTTCCTCCCTGTGTGAAGATAACAACCTTCCTTGTTCTTCACATGTCTGTTCCCTCGCATGCCCTCTGTTCCTTCTTTTTAATGGACTCTACCTCTATTGGATTTCACCCCTACTTTATGACCTCATTCGTTCTTAATTATCTCCTTAAGGGCTCTATTTCCAAATGCATTCAACATTAGAGCATAGGGCTTTGACCTCTAATTCATGGGAAGACACAATTGATCTATTATAGGTACCCTTATCTCCTATTATAAAACTATCCAATTTGGAAAGGATACAATGTAATTCATGATAGAACCTTATATCTCTTTCAGTATTTGAAACACCGTTAGTTCTTGGGTGTAGCAGTGGTATTATTTTATCAAATGAACAGTGTAATTCACATATTATGGTCTCTCTATTAAGTTACCTTTGACCAACTGATGTGTGCTCTGTCTCCTGGCTAAACGTTATAAACATACCACTGAACTAATATTGACCTTGGTCCTCTGACGTGACTTGAGTAGGTTGACAGAGTTTAATGGACACAAGGAACAATTATACTTGTGCTTTGACCCTTTCCTAATTGCTCTCAGCACTTGAAGCTTTCTGGAAATGGTTGTTCCTTAAGCCTGATGTCTAAAATAGTATCTTATAGAACCCCAAAGTTTGCTTGCCAGTGCATATGACAAGATGAGAAAACAGACTGTGGAAGGATAAATGGCAATTGTACAATTAAAGTAGAGGTTGACTTATACTTATGACATTGTTCTAAAAATCCACTGGCATAATATTTCTCTGCATATTATTTTTCTTCTATCTGTTCTTTGTTCTCATATAAGGCATTGAAACCCATATTAAAAAGATAAGGCCCATATCTCTCAAACTGTTTTCATCTAATTAACTAGATATCATGTCATTAATTATTGATAACTTTGTATGGATAAATGTACAATATTATAAGTATTATGTACATTTCAAACATGCAGACTAATGGCTGCTATGTAACTGAAATGACAGGAGATATTCACTTTTAACATTTTTCATATATTCACTCCCAAATGATTCTCATATTTGAATAAATTAGGTACTTTTGTTATTTCCTGCAGACTATTTTGTCCTGATGTACAGTTCACCTTGATGACCTCACATACAATAATCTATAACCCAATCACTTCTTTATGTAACTTGCCTACAAAAGCAGTACCACATTGGCAATTCCAGTTTCTGTTGAACTTTGAGCAGTAATCTGAATCTCTCAGATTCCTGAGGCAGTGATTTTTAAAGTGTGGATAGATGACCTTGGGAAAATACAGAAATAACACAGTTTGAACAGGGAACCTTTGGAGCTGCCTCCTTTTGAAGGATTTCCTTTGAAAACATTTTTAGAGTTGAGATCCTGGGACCTTTGACTGATGGAGTCTAACAAATTTCTGAAATTCCACCAAAGCACATTCCTGATGCTTCTATGCAAAGACTTCTTCTTCTTCTTCTTCTTCTTCTTCTTCTTCTTCTTCTTCTTCTTCTTCTTCTTCTTCTTCTTCTTCTTCTTCTTCTTCTTCTTCTTCTTCTTCTTCTTCTTCTTCTTCTTCTTCTTCTTCTTCTTCTTCTTCTTCTTCTTCTTCTTCTTCTTCTTCTTCTTCT
>JADRCC010573577.1:0-21728 GCA_019843855.1 Hylomyscus alleni | reverse complement strand
TAGGAAAGAGAGGAGGATTTACAGATCACACATCACCAACAGACAGAATATAAGAGATAGAAGAGAAAATCTCAGTGGTAGAAGATACCATAGAAGACATTGACACAAAAGTCAAGGAAAATACAAAAAGCAAAAGGCTCCTATCTCAAAACATTCAAGAAATCCAGGACACAAAGAAAAGATCAAATCTGAGAATAGTAAGTATAGAAGAGAGTGAAGATTCCCAACTCAAAGGGCCAGCAAACATCTTTAACAAAATTATAGAAGAAAACTTCCCTAATCTAAAGAAAGAAATGCCCATAAACATATAAGAAGCCTACAGAACACCAAACAGATGGGACCAGAAAAGAAATTCATTTCATCACAAAATAATTAAAACACCAAATGCACGGAACAGAGAAAGAATATTGAAAGCAGTAAGGGAAAAAGTCAAGTAATGTATGAAGGCAGACTTATCAGAATTTCCCCAGACTTCCCAACAGAGACTCTAAAAGCAAGAAGATCCTGGGCAGGTGTCATACAGACCTTAAGAGAACACAAATGACAGCCCAGGCTACTATACCCAGCAAAACTTGCAATTACCAAGATAATGGAGAAACCAAGATATTATAAGACAAAACCAAATTTAAACAGTATCTTTCCACTAATACAGCCCTACAGAGGATAATAAAAAGAAAAGTCCAACACAAGGAAACTATACCCAAGAAAAAAGCAAGAAATTAATCTTTTACAACAAGCCCAAAAGAAGAGAAACATACAAACATAATTCCACCTATAACAACAAAAATAATAGGAAGCAACAATCATTAGTCCCTAATATCTCTCAACATCAATGGACCCAATTCCCCAATAAAAAGACATAGGCTACCAGACTAGATATATAAACAGGATATAGCATTTTACTTCATACAGGAAACACACCTCAGTGATAAAGACAGATATGACCTCAAAGTAATAGGCTGGGAAAGAATTTTCTAAGCAAATGGTCCCAAGAAACAAACTGTAGTAACCATTTTAAAATCCAACAAAATAGACTTTCAGCCAAAAGTTATCAAAAAGATGGGGAAGGACACTACATACTCATCAAAGGAAAAATCAATCAGGATGGACTCTCAGTTCTGAATATCTGTGCCCCAAATGCAAGGATACCAACGTTTGTAAAAGAAACATTATTGAAGCTTAAACCACACATTGAACCTCACACAATAATAGTAGGATTTCAACACCCCACTGTCACCAATGGGCAGGTCATGGAAACAAAAACTAAACAGAGACACAGTGAAACTAAAAGAAGTTATGAAGCTAATGGATTTAACAAATATCTACAGGACATTTCACCCTAAAACAAAAGAATATACCTTCTTCTCAGCATCTCACGGTACCTTCTCACCAATAGACCATATACTCACACACCAAACAAACCTCAACAGATTCAAGAACATTGAATTAATCCCATGTATTCTATCGGACCACCACAGACTAAGGCTAGCCTTCAATTGGAACATAAACAACAGAAAGCCCACATACCCATACACATGGAAGCTGACCAACTATCTACTCCATGATAACTTGGTCAGGAAAGAAATTAAAAAAAGAAATAAAAGACTTTTTTAGAATTCAATGAAAGTGAAGGTACAACATATCCAAACTTAAGAAGCACAATGAAAACAGTGCAAAGAGGAAAACTCATAGGCCTGAGTGAGTGCCTCCATAAAGAAACTGGAAAGATCATACACTAGCAGCTTAACAGCTCATCTGAATGCTCTAGAACAAAAAGAAGCAAAGACATCAAAGAGGAGTAAACAGCAGGAAATAATCAAGCTCAGGCCTGAAATCAACAGCTAGAAACAAAGAGAACTACAGGAAAAAAAAATCAACAAAACTTGGAGTTGGTTCTTTGAGAAAATCAACAAGATAGATAAACCCTTAGCCAGACTAACCAGAGGGCACAGAGACAGTATCCCAATTAACAAAATCAGGAATGAAAATGAAGGCAAAACAACAGAAACTGAGAAAATTCAAACTATAACCAGATCCTATAGCAAAAGTCTATACACAACAAACTAGAAAACCAGGATGAAATGAATGATTTTCTAGACATAGACCAGGTACCAAAGTTATATCAGGATCAAATAAACCATCTAAATAGCCCTATAACCCCCCAAGGAAATAGAAGCAGTCATTAGAAGTCTCCCAACCAAAAAAAAAAAAAGCCCAGGGCCAGATGGTTTTAGTGAAGAATTCTATAAGACCTTCAAAGAAGACCTAATAGCAATACTTCTCAAACTATTCCATAAAATAGAAACAGAAGGCACATTACTCAATTCTTTCTATGAAGCCACAGTTACATTGATACTTAAACCACAAAAATACCCAACAAAGAAAGAAAACTACAGACCAATTTCTCTTATGAACATATAGGCAAAAATACTCAATTAAATTCTTGCAAACAGAATCGAGGAACACATCAAAATGATCATTCACCATGATCAAGTAGGCTTCATCCCAGGGATGTAGGGATGGTTCAACGTATGGAAATCCATTAATGTAATCCACTATATAAACAAATTCAAAGAAAAAAACACATAATCATCTTATTAGATGTTGAAAAAGCCTTTGACAAAATACTACATCCATTCATGTTAAAGGTATTAGAGAGATCAGGAATTCAAGGTTTATACCTAAATATAATAAAAACAATATAACAAAGCCACAGCCAACATCAAACTAACTGGAGAGAAAGTCAAGGCAATCCCATTAAAATCAGGGACAAGATAAGGCTGCCCACTCTTTCCCTACCTATTCATTATAGTACTTGAAGTTCTAGCCAGAGCAATTAGACAACAAAAGGAGATCAAATGAATACAAATTGAGAGGGAGGAAGTCATGATATCACTATTTGCAGATGATATCATAGTATACATAAGTGACCCTTCCAAAATTCTCCCAGAGAGCTCCTACAGCTGATAAACAACTTGAGCAAAGTGGCTGGATATAAAATTAACTCTAACAAATCAGTAGCTTTCCTCTACTCAAAGAATAAAAGGGCTGAGAAAGAAATTAGAGAAATAACACCCTTCACAATAGTCACAAATAATATTACATACCTTGGTATAACTCTAATCAAGCAAATTGAAGATCTGTATGACAAGTATATCAAATCCCTGAAGAAAGAAATCGAAGAAGACCTGAGAAGATGAAAAGATCTCCAGCACTCATGGATTGGCAGGATTAATATAGTAAAAATGCTTATTTTACTGAAAGCAAACTACAGATTCAATGTAACCTCCATCAAAATTCCAACTCAATTCTTTATAGAGTTAGAAAGAGCAATTCTCAAATTTATTTGGAATAACAAAAAACCTAGGATAGCAAAAACCATTCTCAGCAATAAAAGAACTTCTGAGGGTATTACCATCCCTGACCTCAAGCTATACTATAGAGCAATAGTGATAAAAACTGTATGATATTGGCACAGAGACAGGTAAATAGAACAATGGAATAGAATTGAAGACCCAAAAATTAAATCACACACTTATCTTCACTTGATCTTTGATAAAGGAGCTAAAACTATCCAGTGCAAAAAAGACAGCATTTTCAACAAATAGTGCTGGTTCAACTAGCTGTCTGCATGTAGAAGAATGCAAATTGAACCATTCTAATCTCCTTGTACAAAGCTCAAGTACAAGTGGATCAAGGATCTTTACATAAAACCAGATATGCTGAATTGAATATAAGAGAAAATGGGGAAGAGCCACCAATACTTGGGCACAGAGGAACATTTCCTGAACAGAACACTAATGGCTTATGCTCTAAGATCAAGAATTGACAAACGGGATCTCATAAAATCGCAAAGTTTCTGTAAGGCAAAAGACACTGTCAATAGGACAAAAATAGCAACCAACAGATTGGGAAAAGATCTTTACCAACCCTAATGTTGATAGAGGACTAATATCGAAATATACAAAGAACCCAAGAGGTTAGACTCCAGAGAACCAAATAACCCTATTAAAAAGTGGAGTACAGAGCTAAATAGAGAATTCTCATCTGAGGAATGTCAAATGGCTGAGAAGCACTTAAAAAAAATGTTCAGCATCCTTAGTCATCAGGGAAATGCAAATCAAAATAACCCTGAGATTCCACCTCACACCAGTCAGAATGGCTAAGATCAAAAACACAGGGTATAGCAGATGTTGGCGAGAATGTGGAGAAAGTGGAACACTCCTTCATTGCTGATGGGACTGCAAGCTGATACAACTTGCAATGAGTCTGGTGGTTCCTGAGGAAAATGGAGATAGTTCTACCTGAAGACTCAGCTCTACCATTACTGAGAATATACCCCCAAAATGTTCCAACATATAACAATGACACATGTTCCACTATGTTCATAGCATCCTTATTTATAATAGCCAGAAGCTGGAAATGACCCAGCTGTCTCTCAACAGAAGAATGGATACAGATAATGTGTACTAAAAACAATGACTTCATGAAACCTACAGACAAATCCACGGAACTAGAAAATATCATCCTGAGTGAGGTAACCCACACAAAAGAACACACATGGTATGTACTCACTGATAAGTAGTTATTAGCCCCAAATCTCACAATGTCTGTTATACAACCCACAGACCATATGGAGCTTGGAAAGAAGGAAGACCAGGGTATGGATGCTTCAGCCCTGCATTGAGGAGGGAACAGGATGATCCTGGGAGGTGTAAGGAGAGGGAGACTTTGGAGAGGGAAAGGAGGAGAAAATAAGGGGAGGCAGTATCAGGAACTGGAGGAGATGTGAGAGAGGTACAAAGGGTCAAGAAATTGAAGAAAAATATGTAGCAGAGAGGATGAGGAATTAGGGATAGCCATTGTAGGGTCCCAAACACCAGGGAAACATGAGGTTCCCAAGATCAAATGGGCATGACTTTAGCTGAAGTGAGATAGAACCTGTAGAGAACACCTCCAGTAGATAGGCATGGACCCCAGTCTAGTAATGGAGCCACCCACCCATCTCGAATGTTCCTGTCCAAAGGAAGAACAGGAGCAAAAATGGAACAGAGAAGGAAGGGCAACTGGGGACTGCCCCATCTAGGGATCCGTCATGTCTGCAGTCACCAAACCCAACACTGTCACCCTGTTCAAGAAGCACTTGCTGACAGGAACCTGCTGTGGCGGTTCCTTGGAAGGTCCGGCCAGCAACTGGCCAATGCAGATGCTTGGAGCCAACCATCAGACTGAACTCAGGAAACTTGATGTGGGGGGCTGGCAGAAGGACTGGAAGAGCAGAGGAGGATTGCAACCCCATTGGAAGAACAACATAGGCTGGCTTGACCACCCAGTTCTCCCAGGCACTAGACTACCAAGGAGGGTACCTACAGGGATCCACGACTCCAGATGCATATGAAGTAGAGGATGGTCTTGCCTAACAGCAATGGGAGGGGAGACCTTGGTCCCAGGCAGGTTTGATACCCCAGAATAGAGGGATGCTGGAGTGATGGGTCAGGAGAGTGTTGATGGGTCGGAGAGCACCCTCATACAGGCAACAGGGAGGAGGAGGAAAGATGTGGGATGGGTGATTGGTGGAGGGGTAACCAGGAAGTGGGATATCATTTGAGATGTAAAGGAATGGAATGGTTAAAAAAAAAAAGTTAACAACCCAGATGTCCCTCAACAGAGGAATGGATACAGAAAGTGTAGTCCATTACATAATGGAGTACTACCCAGCTTTTAAAAGCAATGAATTTATGACATTCTTAGGGAAATGGATGGTTCTGGAGAATATCATCCTGAGTGAGGTAACTCAATCAAAAAAGAACACACATGGTATGCACTCACTAATAAGTGGATAATTAGCCCAGAAGCTCAGAATACCCAAGATACAATCCATAAACCACAGAAACTAAAGAAGGAAGACCAAAGTGTGGTTTCTTCGATCTTTCTTAGAATGGAGAAAAATACCCATGGAAGGAGTTGTAGAGACAAAGTGTGGAGCAGAGACTGAAGGAAGAACAATCCAGAGACTGCCTCACCTGGGAAACCTTCCCATATACAATCACCAAACCTGGACACTATTGTGGATGCCAGCAAGTGCTGGCTGACAGGAGCCTGATTTAACTGACTCCTGAGAGGCTCTGCCAGCGCCCAACTAATACAGAAGTAGAAGCTCACAGCCATCCATTGGACTGAGTACAGGGTCTCCAAGGAAGGAGCTAGAGAATGGACCCAAGGAGCTGAAAGATTTGCAGCCCCATAGGAAGAACAACAATATGAACTAACCAGTACCACCAGAGCTCCCAGGGACTAAACCACCAACCAAAGACTATACGTGGTGGGACTCATGGCTCCAGCTGCATATGTAGCAGAGGATGGCCTAGTCAGTCATCAATGGAAGGAGAGGCCCTTGATCCTATGAAGATTCTATGCCCCTGTGTAGGGGAACGCCAGGGCCAGGAAGCAGAAGAGGGTGAATTGGTGAGCAAGGGGAGGGGGAAGGGAATAAGATTTTTTTTTCTTTTTGTAGGGGAAACCACCCAGAAAGGGGCTATCATTTGAAATGTAAATAAAGAAAATATCTAATAAAAATAAAAATAAAGTTAAGTTTGGCCAGCAAGATGGCTCAGTAGCTGAGGTGTTTGCTTGATGTACTGAGTTTGATCCCAGTCACTTGCACCATAGTGCTATGACCTGAACATACACACTCCAGGATGCATACACGTCCATACAATGTGCTTGTGTGCACACACACAGGCACACCCACACACACACCCACACACACACACACACACACACACACACACAATTTTAAAAACAGAAAAAGGTATTCAAAAGGAAATAATGTAACAATGTATTAAATATTTATTTTTAGGTTAAGTACATAACAAGAGGTGATTCTAAGAATGCCATTCTTTCCTTATATCATAAATCTCACCCAACAACTGCCTGGATGCTTAGCAGATAATACATCATAGCGCTCCCATATGTGGCATGTGGGAGGTGAGCCATGGTTTGTCATTAAGCGTGATGGAAGAGAAAGGCACCATAGCAACCTGTTGTGTCTTTGTACGACACCCACTCCTGTAATGTTAAAGAGAGTTGTCCTTCACTCCTCTCCACACAGCCCCGCCTTTTCTATCATTTTCTATTGCTGCAAACTTTTGGAATTTTAAAATTACATGCATCCACCCACATTTTTGACTGTTCCTGGATGGGTGCCTTGAGGTTCTGGTGACTGTCCTCCCCAAGTTCCTATGAGGTGCTCACTCTCTGGCCCTTTGTGCAGATGAAAATCTGGATCTTCTCATTGCCTTGCAAAGGCTCCTTGTGCGTCCTAGGTTTTGATGCAGGCCATTTTCCCCTACTCTGTCAACTGATGGAATATTTGCTTCTGTGGTTTGAGTAGGATTTTGTTTCATTTGCTGGCTGCCACGAAGGTCCTATGTAAGACAGGTCTGCCTGGAACTTGCAGTCCATCTCAACCTCATAGGGTAACAGGCATATATTACTATGCTATCTCTCTATTACTTTGCACCATTAATTATCAAGTTTCCTACCATTAAGGTCACAAAAATCATCTCCAAAATTATTCTATTAATTTTACAGTTTTCATTTTCACGCTTGAATATGCCTAATTCATTGTCAGTGTGTAAGATCTTAGTCTTGATGCTGGGAAGATGGCTCAGTGGATGAAGTGTTTGCTGCACCTGGATCAGTAACTATGGTTAGACACTAGCTCTATGACTTCACACTTTCAAAGGCAGCACCACCTGGGTAACTCTTAACATTACCAAGTTCAGCTCCCAGCACACGGTACAACCTTGGGCACATCTGGAACTCTCCGGAAATACTTTCCAGAGTTCATCTCACCTATACCAATCTCTTCTTAATCATGGCTAGTTTATTAGCAACTGTGGACTAGGATCAAGTATCCCAGTAAATAATAGTTCCGATATCTTGTTAATCACAGCTGCTGCTTCTACCTCAGGTAACCAGAATCGCTGAATCTTAATTGAAAATAAGTGGCCCCAGTAGAGTCTTCGAACTTCCCCCCTTGAAACTTCACAAGCCGACTCTTCATCATCTGCATTGTGCTCAAAATTCTTATGTTCCAAACCCCTACAGAACAGTCCACTGAGCTTTCAACACTTAATGGATTTTATAGTCCAAATTTTCAAAATCCTTCAACAATCTTCCTCAAAACATATGGCCATGTCTGTCACAATACCCCACTCTCCTAGTACCAATTTTCTTGCCTGGCATTTTCTCCAGAGGAAGTTGCTGCTGCTTCTGTAGACAATGAAGGATTAGTTTCTTCAGTCAAAGGTGAAAAGGGCTGAGGACAGAGAGGTTACTTCCACAGGTGAGATAAACCCTTGGGATTCTGAGGGTTCAAGGTTCCCAGCTTCAGTGGGGTCCTTCCACATATCCCCATCTGAAGTTACAGGATACCATTCTTTTCTAACCTTACTTTAACCTTTGATATGCTCTGAGGCTGAGACTTGAATTTTATTCTGTAACACAGCCAATATCATAATAAAATCTTTGGTTTGACTTCCTACAATTGAGTTCTGTGGCTACTGGAAAGAATATTCTCTTTCAGGGCACACATAGAGACCTTTAGACTGTTTATGTGTACCTAAATTCATTGTTATCCTTCACCAGATTCTGAGATGCTAGAAGTTGGTTAATATTTATCACAGAACTCATTCCTATCTTTTGTCAGTCTATCCAGAGATGCTAAGTGCAACCAATCGAAATAATTTTCCTTGTTTTTCCACAAACTCTCAAAAGTTTTATATACAGAATAAACAACCGAGATTGATGAACTAGGGTAATCAAATGTGTTTATCTTCTTAAGTTTCTTAAGTTCACACCATGGGCTTACAGTATTCTGACGCCCCTAAATGAATGGGCTAACAAAGGAAAAACAGTATTAGGAGGAGTAATTGATTCAGATTCCCAAGGGGAAATTGTCTCTCTTCTCCAGATCCTGCAGTGCTTCTTGAAGGGGGTTGGTCTGATGCCTCCAAGTCTGGTTGCCTCCTGATGAGGAGATCCTCATGTGCACCAGCTTTTTTTTGTGTAAACCTTATACTCCCACCCCAAGTTATCCCTGATCGGATAATAAAGATGCCTACCTACATCCTGGATTAGGCAGAAGAGAGGGGGGTGAACAAAGTTTCTTGAGGCTTGGAATTTCAGGGCGGAAGCATGAGGAGAGGAGAGGACAGGAGAGAAGATAAGAGAAGGAAGAGGTTGCCACGGGGTATGGATTGTAAACACAAGGCCACGAGGGTTGGCCTGATGGAGCAGGAGTAGCTGAAATGAAACACGGCAAGTTTCTCCGGGCAACAGACAAAATACCTGCTCAGCTCTAGCGCTCAGAAGCTTATTGTAAATCTAAAGGCATCTATATCTTTTATTTGGGAACTAAATGATCTGAGGTGGGGTAGAAACCCTTTATAGATATTTAAAGGTAAGAAGGGCATGTAGAAACCCCCCAGAATAATAATTACACAAAGGTTCTCAACCTTCCTGATGCTGTGGTGAGACTCTTTAATATAGTTCCATATTTGGAAACCCCTAATCATAAAATTATTTTCATTGTTACTTCATAACTGTAATTTTGCTACTGTTATGAATCCTAGTGTAAATAAATACCCGTGTTTTCTGACGGTCTTAGGTGATTCTTGTGAAAAGTTCATTCAACCCCAAGGGGGTTGTCAACCCTAGGTTGAAAACCACTGCTTTAGGGCACTTCTTGGTGCTACCATGTGCTATATGATTAAAGTTAGTAGGAAAGTACTACAGCTTACTCCTCAGAGGATCTCAAAGGGAATAAATTCCTCAGGGTTAAAGATATGGACTTCGGAAAAAGCAGCAAGACCTGCTGCGGTGCTTGGTGAGGTGGAGAAATGCAGAACGGGTAGTAGAAGATGACAGTTTTAAATACCAGCTGAGACCATGTGACCAGTTGTAGAAAAAAGAATTGCAATTGGTACAAGTGATTCTGCTATATTTTACTGAGAATATGTTTATACAGATATTTGTGTTTTCTTTCCTCAATTTCTTTGTCATATAAGGCTACATCAATTAAAAGAACATCAGTGGATATCATATTTAAGTTGAGATGCTAAAAGAATGTCCCTCGATGAACACTGCTACCTCCTCTAAATTTATAATGTGCTTGGAGTTGTAAGAGGGATAGTTATATCAGGAGTAATTACGATCTGGTTAGATATATAATGTGTTTGTGATTCTGTGTGGGATTTGTAGTGTGTTAGGTGTTCTTATAACCCAGTTTTTATTTTCATTTGGAAAGTAATCACAACGTAAGGAGGTATGATTGCATGTCAAGTTGTTGGCCGTTCTCGGTTGTCTGCTTTACTATGTCTGGAATTAAGTAAAACCCTAAATAGTGGGCAACAACTCTGAGGGATTTCTGCTTAACTGGAGGTTGGAAGATCTACTTCTAATCTGGAAAGTGTGACCTAGGAAGACAGACATTTAATCCAGATTTTGGTGGCAGGAAGACACACCTTTATTCCAGATCTTTAGTCCAAATCTAATCTTTTGGTTATGTTAATGTACAGAGATTTAACTGGGATATGTTTCTAACTTCTTAACTTGAAGTTTTAGCTTGTGATTTTTTGCTTGTTCCTGGTCAATATTTACAAAGATATATATCTCCACCTGCAAACTTGGTGACTTCATTTTTCTTTATTGCTGAGTAAGATCCCGTTGTGCATATGTACCCTGATTTATTAACTGTTCATCTACTGAGAGACATAGAGGCAGTTTCCGTTTCCTGGCCATTGTGAATAGAGCACCAATGAGCATGGATCTACAAGTGTCTCCGCGGTAGGATAGAGAATCTAACATATGTAACAGTGGTATAGCTATGCCCCATGGAACATCTATTTTTAGTTACTTTTAAAATTTAGTGTACCTGGGATAACTTTTTGATAAGCATGAAGCTGTGATTAGGGGAAGGCTATGAAAGTGTCATGCATGTGCTAGGACACTTTTGTGGTCACACTGTGTGGTACAACCCTTGGTGTGATACATCACAGAAGTTTCTACAGTCCATTCTTCAAAACAATCATTTTACATGAAGTTCAAGGACAAGTCCAATTATTTCTTTCTTTCTATTCGTGTGTGTGTGTGTGTGTGTGTGTGTGTGTGTGTGTGTGTCACACACAAAAGGAAATGTTTGGATGTCATGCCTCATGTGTCATTGTTTTTAAGACAGGGTCTCTCACTGATGTGCAACTCACTAAGAAGGCTAGGTTGCTGGCCAATGAACCTCAGGGGGCCACATGTCCCCACCTGCTCAGTACAGTGATTGCAAACAAGTACGCTATGCCTAGCAATTTTTCTTCATGGGTTCTGGGATAGGAGTCAAGTTCTTATGCTTGCAAGGCAAGCAGTTTTTCTTACTGAGCTTCTTTCTCCTTCAAGTTGAAGAATTTCAAAATTTATTATTAATAAGGCTAACAAATCAATTCACACACAGAAGAATTAGGGAGAAGTCTGGTTAAAATGGCTTTGTGAATCTTCTGTAGGTGAAGTCAATTAATGTGGGATAGTTAGAATATATTAAGTATGAAAAGAAACTTTAAAAGCTTATAATGTTTAATCTTTTTTAAAAAACTTGTAGAAGATACAAAATTGTTAAAACAAAAATACCAAGAAAACCTGGACATAGCCATCTTCCCTTCATCTGAACTCACTGGGAAGATTTGGAGAAAATGACTATGCAGAGTGCCGAAAGGCATCAACTGATATGATCTCTAAGCAGCCTTTTCAGAAATCATGAATAAGATGTAAGCCTTTTATTCAACAGCCCTTTCTTAAAAGGACACATGAGACAAATGTATGAGAACAGACACAATTCAGAGCTTCATGGTTTATTTGCATTGGATTCAGTACCAAGGGAGAGCAAAAGGCATGGCTGGTGTCCAGAACCTCTCTGTACAGATCTTACCACTTTTATCCAGGAGCCAAGCCACCTCTTAGAACCACACCCTTCGCTTTACTGCACAAATGTCTCCCCATTTCTTCTCCAGTGTTCTACCTAACAAGGTGCTGACTGGATCTGGTGGTTTGACTATGCATGGCTCATAGGAAATGACACTATTAGGAGGTGTGGCATTGTTGGAGGAGGTGTGTCACTGTGGGGATGGGCTTTGAGGTTCTATGCTCAGGTTCAGTTCAGCAAGGAAGAGGCGTCCTCCTGGCTTCTTTTGGATGCCAGTCTTCTCCTGATTCCTTTGGATCAAGATGTAGAATCTTGTCTCCTTCTCTAGCACCATGTTTGCCTGGACACTGCCAAGCTTCCTGTCATGATGATAATGAACTGAACCTATGAACCTGTAAGCCAGTCCCAATTAAATGTTGTCCTTATGAGAGTTGCCTCTCAGCAAGGGAAACTCTAAGACACTGGACAACCTGTTGTGTTCTGGTTTATTTTCTGCATTGTTTGCATAAAGTCAACCCACTTGAATGCCATGGTGTGTGTGTGCAGGCTGTCTCACTCCACACTGGTTAGAGCTAAGGTGATTGGTCTCTGCACATCCAGTCTTTGCTAGGGCTATAGCACTGAGTGAACTCCAACTATCATCTCAAGTAATCTCCAACTGCAATGTCACACTTCAAGCTACAAATGCTGAAGAATTCAAATATAGTTCTCTTTCTCCTGTAACTCATCGATGGATCAAATGTTTCAACATTCCATTTAGTGTGTTCTAGTTTTCATCAATTAAAGATATAAACATTTATATGTACGTGTCGAGTATTAGTAATATTGATGCTGTTATTTTTTGTTATTAATATTAAGACAAACTAACATTAACACTATACAATACTTTAAATATTATTTGTTTTCTAAAACAGAATGCAATACAATAAAGTTCTTTTTTCTTTTATCATCTTTGTTAGAAACTGTATTCTATTTACAGGTTTGAAACTTACACATTCACTTATTACTATGTAGATAGTATGTATGTATGATGTGATGGAACTCCATTTGGAGATCAGAGGTCAACCATTTGGAGTTTGCTATCTTTTCCACTTTTATCTGAGATCTGGGGATCAAACTCAGGTTCTTAGGCTTGCATGGGCAGGAGCCTTTATCTGCTGAGCTATCTCACAGGTTCTCTTTTGTTCTTTTGACTAAATGCATAGGATACATGATAAAGATTAGTGGTTGTTGGGAGCTGGTTCTAATGCTTTGAAATAATTCAGCCCCCTAAATTGTCAATCTGCATATTCAAACACTGAAGGTCTTTGTATCCAATTGGCTTTTGATTGAACAATAAAAAGCCAATGGTAAAGGCTGGGCATGAAGACTGAGGCAGGATTTTTAGATTTGCATGGTCTAGGAACTGGGGAAGACAATTACCATGACTTAAGGGAGAATGGTGGGATGTAAGAGCCACTGAAGAGAAAGTCAACCAGCCATATAAGAATTAGGTAGGGTAAGTGGTCACTGGTCTTTTTCCCTATTGGGTCTGGGGTAGCAAGGGAAGGTTTAGGAGTCTCAGAAGTACTAGAGGGGAATATTTGCTAGCAGGGGAAAATTTAGGACTGCCCAGCCTTTGAACTAGTCACAGAATGGCAAAAATAAACTGACATGTGTGTGTGTGTGTGCGTGTGTGTGTGTGTCTGTGTGTGTTTCATTCATAAATCCAAAGAGCTCCTGTGCAGTATGTGTGCAATCTGCCAAGAGACATAGTGGTTAGTCAACGACCTCTACAAGTTGCTAAGGCTAAAAAAAAAAATGTGTGTGTGTGTGTGTGTGTGTGTGTGTGTGTGCATGTGTGTGTGTGTGTGTGTGTGTGTGTATGAATAAATGATTATTTAAGGCACACCAACAGATATAGTCATTTCATCTACATGGTTTATACTTAATTTTTTCTTTATGCTTCTGACAAAAAATAATTCTCATCATAAATGTTTTTCAGAAATAATGAGATGTTTGACTTAGTGTACTGGGGAATTGTCTAAGAGGCTACAGATGCTGTGTGAACAGGAATAATCACTGTAGGTTATAAATATAACAGACTATGTTATGGCTCAAGGTCAGAAAATACCTATCATTAAGATGGCTGATGCCTCAGTCTCTCAATTGTTATAATTAGTAATTTGCAGTCCATCATTTCAGGTAAGCATCTCATTGCCGTTTACAGTCAGGAAGCAGAGAGGCCAGGGCTGTACTCAGCATACTTTCTCTCTTTCATACAGTCCAGGATCTTAGCCCAGATACGGTGTCACCCAGTGTGGGTGGGACTGCTCATCTATTCAAGGACTATTATAATGTCAGATCCCTAGAGAGGAGAAAAATCATATCTGATAATATAAATATGAAGACCTATGATGGCAAACATTGATTAATATAATCAAAGACATTTATATTTACATTTTCTTTATCATGGAAAAGCATTTTCTTGGCAGTTCTGCATTTTGGTACTTCAGTTGTGTTTTTTAAAGATCAAGCCTCATAATTATATTTCATTCTTAGAAAGCGATCATGATGATGGCCTAGTGTGCGTGTGCGTGTGCGTGTGCGTGTGCGTGTGCGTGTGTGTGTGTGTGTGTGTGTGTGTGTTATGTGTGTGCTTTGATTATGAATGCACACGCCATAAGGAAAATAAATGAGTCAGCGTCAAAGACTGTTCACAACCTCTTTTGCATCCTAAAACATTTTTCTGTCAGCTTAGGTTTTACAGAAATCCTAAATCAACAGTTCCTAAATCTCTGGCCACATCCTCGGCAACCTGTATGTGATGAGACATCTTTCCTGACCACCAGGTGGCAAAGCTACTACAGAGTTACCTGAAACTTTGGATTGCTTCTCCATGATCTCATGTTCCCAATGAAATTCTGAGTTTAGGTCTTTGCTGATAATGCAAAGAAAAAAGTTGATCTGCTCTCTGTCTCCACAGTTCCCCTCCCCTCCTTTCTAATTCATCCTAATGTTCTCATTTAACATTGTTGTGTCCTCCTCACCCGCTTTTCGCCCTTCTTGTGTAGGTGACTTATGCTCAGACTCTTCCCTTATAATATAAATATATTATAGAAAATATAGTATGAATTTTATGTGGACAGCACCAAGGTGGCAGCAGTGCCAGGAAGAAAGCACACAACAATTCCAGTACCTGTACCACACACACGGGTGCAGCTAAATGGTTCCTTCTGTCACACCACCCATGATGTTCAAAATTCAGGCATCAGACAAGTTCCTAAAGCAGTAATCGAGGCTTCCTGGGAATATAGAGACAAGAAGATAAAGATTAAGTGAGTAGGAAGGCCTGGCCACAGGTCAGTGCTCAGACATAGTGTCAATAATGGGGGCACTGTTCTTATCCTAAGAAGGAGCCAGCGGTGAATGGAAAAGCCATGCATAAGGAGAAAACTTTCCTGTCAGCATAAGAACTCCAACCGTGAGGAGGACAAAGGCCACCAGGGGAATGACACTCCAGGAAAGAATTTCAAATTGTTGTGGGTTCATCTGTCTGTGCAGGTAATTCACAAAGGCACAGTTCAAGTACTATAAATATGTTCTGATGAAAGGGCAACTTGGAAGCTCACAAGGGATGTCTGCATAGAAAGAATGATATGCAGTACAGTTGCCTACATAGATCTATAGGGGAAAATAGCCTGGTTGCATTATCACCAGGTCATGGAGATGGTCAAGTTGACTAGAGACACGTGAGTCCCCATGAAGAGATCATAAACAAGGGCACATTTGGATGCCCAAAATACAGAAACAGTCTTTAATACCTTGATCCTCATGTAGTAGGTGAGTAGCATGCAAAATTTAGTCGTGCCTTTGTTCTCAAAAGAGCCAGCTAAAGGGGGAGAGATATACAGAAACTGTAGCAATCATGGCCGCATCAAGAAGCCTAGCTCCTGAATCCTTGAACTCTTTGATAAAGTGGTATTTAACTACAGTGGTGAAACAGAGGAGAGGGAATTCGAGAATATAGACCTCCCAAGTGTTGACGGGGATGTGGGAAAATATTGAGTACATGGTGGGTTGCAACAGAGATTATCCTATGCCTGGTTAAATTGTTCCTCCAATGATTTAATCCCAAAGAGTACCAAGACTGATAATCAAAAACAGTAATGAAATTTATAAAATCCTTTCTTAGTTTCTAGGCACTACAATAATTCAAGCATGAATCACATCCAGGGATAGATAACACTTCTGAATCCGAGGATGGTAAAGAGATGGATGTAAAAAAATAATACAGCAGGGACTGACAGAATGAAAGCTTCAAAAGTGTGTCCTATTTCTCATAGGGCAACGACAGAAATCCATGCTTAGCCATCTTGACATCAGTGAGTAGTAACTGGTGATATTCCACTGGCTGTAGATTCCACAGGAACCCACCTGACTTCCCCTGCCTCCCATTCAATGATGTCCTACCTTACTGATCTTATCTCAGCCTGTTTTACGTTACTGTCTAGACACACTTGTGGAGGCGTGCAGAGGTGTGCTAAGGTGTGTCTCACTAACCTCCTAGGCATTTCTTAATCCAATCACTTGGACAAGATGAATCATGATACTGGGCCATTTATAAAGTAGAGAAGTGGATATTTTTTATTGGCTATTTTCTTTATTTACATTTCAAATGTTATCCCCTTTCCTGCTTTCCCTCCCTCACATCCTCCCTCCCCCTGCTTCTATGAGGGTGTTCCTCTACCCACCCACCCACTCCCACCTCCTGCCCTCAATTCCCCTTCACTGGGGCATCTATCAAGCCTTCATAGGACCAAGGACCTCTCCTTCCATTGGTAGATGACAAGGCCATCCTCTGCTACATATGCAGCTGGAGCCATGTGTATATACACTCTCTGATAAGTGGATATTAGCCCCAAAGCTCCAAATAACCGGGATACAATTCACAGACCACATGAAGGTCAAGAAGGAAGGAAGACCAAAGTGTGGGTGCTTCTTAGAAGGAGAACAAAATACTCACAGGAGCAAATATGGAGATAAAGTATAGAGCAGAGACTGAAGGGAAGGTCACCCAGAGAAGTGGATTTTAATTCAGCCTTAGCATCTACTCAGCTTCTAGTGAGGGTCTCTTCAAGCTCAAGACATAGATGGCTACATAACATTGGGAGCAGGAATTTGCAGCAGGAGCACCTAGATGAGAGTCTGCTCTGGTTTATTACAGCCCACTGGAGACCCATCCCAGTCTCTAGATCAACACTGGGGCATACCCAAGGCAGTACCACAAGATCCGGCCCCTCCCACTAGGTCTCACCTCTTAATAGCTTCCCTTCCAATACTCTAGTGCTGGAGGCCGCTTCTTGGGAGACAAGTGTACCAAAACCTCAGAAATCATCCATAATGTGTTTCTGCAGGCATGTGCACTGCAGAGGGACTGAAGAGATGGGAGCTCAGTGATTAAAGTCATTTGCTGCTCTTTCAAGAGACCTGGGCTTGATTTCAGGACCAGTTTTGTGTGGCTCATGACTGCCTGTGCCCCATCTCTAGGAGGTGTATCCACCACCCTCTTCTGCCCTGCATGGGCACCCACACACGTGTGCATACACAAAACCTACACAAATAATTGAAAAGTAATTTAAACTCACTAGGAAAAGTAACACAAACACATTGAGATTTGCACTGCTGTCGTTTAAGTCTACAGATTTTGGCAACCATGCAACGCCATCTATTAATCACTGAATACTACACAGTCCCTCCCCTAAAAGTCCCTCCCCTTATTATAGTTTTGTCTTCTGCAAAATGTCACGGAATTTGAGGCACACAGAATGTGGCCTTTGAAAAGTTCTGTTACTCAGCGGTATACATTTAAGATTTTCCCAGTTTGCAGCTTGATCATGTATCTAATTTTTTTTAACTAGATGTTTAGCATTTCTTATCCTTTGCATACATGGCTGCTTCTAGTCAGGGTGATCATGAATAGAGCTGCTCCAGGCAGTCCTGGGTAGATTCTGCGTGCAGCTATCTTTTTGAAGCAGACAAGTTGTTAGATCATGTAGGAAACAACATTTAGCTTGAAGAAATTAGGAAACTATGACTCCTTACCCTGACATCAGCAGATGCACGGTTCTGCTACTCTCTGTCCTCATTAGCATTTTGGACTTCCAAATTTTTTTTATGTTAGCTATTCCAAGAGTTCCATTCTAACATTCAATTGCTGTTTTAATCTGAAATTCCCTAATAGTGTATCAACCCA
Organism: Hylomyscus alleni; assembly: GCA_019843855.1. NCBI lineage: Eukaryota > Metazoa > Chordata > Mammalia > Rodentia > Muridae > Hylomyscus > Hylomyscus alleni. The sequence goes on along the minus strand of JADRCC010573577.1, from coordinate 3,522 downwards.
GCTTATTTCTTACCCTGCTTATTTCCAATGTGTACCCCCCTTTACGAAGTGGCCTGTTTTAAAATAGGTTTCTGTGGCTGGAGATATTGGCTCAGAGGTTAAGAGAAGTTATGGCTCTTGCAAAAGAATGGAGTTCCATTCTCGGAGTCACAATGCCTGATGCCCTCTTCTGGCTCTCAACAGTACCACACACATGATTACAAACAAAAATAAATCCTTTGAGTTTTCTTTTCTTACTGCATACATTTTAGAAGTTTTTCCCCCCTAGACATCGTCCTTCCCATTGATCTTCTCATCCCGTTCTTTTAACAGCCTCTTCTGCAGAGGAGAGTAAAGTTCAGCTGGGAATTTTTTTCCTTTCTTTTGTTATGATTTTGATGTTTTATCTCAAACATTTTTGTATTGCTTAACTCAATATTTCCTGAATATTTTATTTTGATTTCTTCTATATGGTTTAAATATTTCCTTTAGGTGGATGATTTATTCTTGGTTGATATTCATGAAAGGTGTCAGGCCCATGGCTTATTTCCTCGTTTGGCAGGTCTTCACCCATTGTGCCAACAGCATCTCTTGAGCAGTCAGCCTTGTCTCACTGAGTGCCCTTTGTTGGAGGCATCAGCTGACTGTGCCCATTTTGGAACACTACACAGTGTTCCTCTGAATAGCAGTCTTCTATTCTTTCCGAAATACATCTTGGCTTGATTACTGCAGCTGTATGGTGAATTCTAAAGTCAGCTTGGGAGCCTCCTTGTGTTTATTGCTCAACAGTATTATTTTGGCTCCCTTTAGCTCTTGTATTTCTGTGCTAACTTTATGCTCAGTTTATCAGTACCAGTAACCTATTTTGTCTGGATCCTAATTGGGGTTTTATTGAGTCTATAAATAAAATGGGGAGTAAATTGTACCTTAACATTATTGAGTCCCTCACCCATGTGTAGGGACTCCAGTGATTTAGACAGACTTCTCTCATTAGAGTATTGGAATTTTTATTTAACATTTATATCTTATGCATATTTTATACATTTCTACTGAGTAATTTAATTTTTGGCAGTTTTATGAATGACATTTTAATGCACAAACTCCAGGTGTACCTTGCTGATATTTTGAAAACAATTACTGTAAAAAGATGTATTTTTCTTCTGAAAAATGTGCATGCAGTACCCCTGGAAGCCAGAAGAGGGCACCAGATACCTTTGAAGTGGGTGATTTGAGTCGTTGTTAGCCACCTGAAGGGTGCTGGAGTCAAACTTGGACCCTTGGGAAGATCTTCAACATTTTCATGGCTGCACCTCTCCTGAAAACAATTGCTTTATAGGGATTAGCCTTGTAGGGGGAGAACTTCCTCAAATACATCTCAAAGAAACATCTTTAGGTGTTGGGTTTCTCTGAATGGAAGCTACCTTGTGAAAAGGCAGACTGGCCCCTTTTTCCCGATTTGCATTTCTTTGCTTTTTATTTTGTTTCCTCATTGTACCAGGCAGGGCTTTCTGCGTGCACCATTGTGAGAGGTGATCCCTCTGACTTTTCCGGGTTGCTGGGGAAAAGCCTCTTTAGCTTCATTGTGTTTAGTCTGACGTCAGCTATGAGGACTTATTAGAGGCTCTTTAGGGAACTGGATGGGTTTACATCAGTGCTAGTCTGGGGAGAGTTTTTACTATGAATGTAAATTTGGATTGTGAAAGATGTTTTGTTCATTAGTTAATAAAATCATATTGTTTTCTTAAAATATTGATAGAGACATTTTCTAAGATAATTCTTTTTTCATCATATAACATTGATCTTTATCTCTAATAATTTTTTATTTTTTGAAGTCTGATCTGTCGGAAGTTAATATAGCTACTGTGGCTTTCTTACGCTTGATGTTAGTATTCATTGTGTGTTTGCATTGTGTGTTATCTTTGTGTATTAGCATTGTATGTTTGCATGGTGTGTTAGTACTGTGTGTTAGCATTGTGTGTTAGTACTGTGTGTTAGCATTGTGTAGTAGTACTGTGTGGTAGCATTGTGATCTTTACACTGTTAACCTTATTTCTTTAATTCTGCATCATAATTTCTTTCAATTTAATTGATGCACCAAGACCATTTACAGTTAAATCGATCTTTATTACTTTAACTTTAATGGTTGGAATAGGGATTATCATTCAATGACAATTTGCTAATCATAGCATGCTGTTATGTATCTATGACAGCAGCCACATGTTATTATGATAGAGTATGTATGACAGCAGCCACATGTTATTATGACAGAGTCATCCATGGTGCTGCAGCATCATGTGCTATTCACATATCTGTGGTGAGGCAAATGGAAACCAGGACTCTGTGTTGCCATAGTCACAAAAGTAGAACACACACATATGTATGACATATAATAAATGGCTTGTGGTATAGCTCAGGAGGGGAACCGTGACTGGTACAGGAAATGTTTGTTTTTGTTGTTGTTTGTTTTTGATTTTTCTGTTCAATGGATTCTCATTGGATTCTTGGTCAGATTGGCTTAGGGCTTAGGATCTTAGAAGGCCCAAGAGTTACCCTAGAACTGGTTTTGAATTCTTGTCTCGAGAAATTGAAGAATGAAATTCAGACACCACAGAAGGTAAATTTTAGTGAGAGATTTGATGCAGATGTGAGAGAGAGAGAGAGAGAGAGAGAGAGAGAGAGAGAGAGAGAGAGAGAGAGAGAGAGAGAGAGAGAGAGAGAGAGAGAACGCTCTTATATAGAAGGACTCCCAGGAAGTAAGTTGCTATTAAGCTGTCTGTGAGCCTTTAAAGGAGTTTTAAAGGATACCCAGAGAAGCTGGGGTGAGGCATAGAAAGGAAGTGTGCTGTCAGTCTAGCTGGCCAATCACAAGGCTTCCAGGTGTACACTCAGTTTCTGTCACTCACATACAGCTTCCAGGCCAGGGAAGAGCTTATCTGGAACCTGGTACCACAATGCTTTTCTGGCATTCAGGCCTTGAAGGACAAGGACATTCTCGGAACTGATACATTTGGATTCCTGTTTTTCCTGACCAGTTTCTATATGTTGTTCTCTTGGGTTCAATCTCCAGTACAGGGAGCAAAAGGGGTAATAAAAGACTATGATGTTGGATTTTGCATTTCCTGTGCTAAACTGTTATTGGTTATTCCAGAGTGTACTTCTTAGCAGTAAAACCCATTGATGGCGCAGGTTTTCCTCATCTGCTGCTTGCGTCATGAGATGGTAGAGCAGATCCTTTAGTTTCTGCATGTTCTCTCCATTGATGCTTGCATGGTGAGAGATTTCCTACCTGGTTTCTCAGAGGCAGTGCTCATCATTTAGTGATTCATGGCTCATTCACTGTACTTCTGGACTTCTGGGTTCTGCTTCAGTCTTCCTTTCCTGTCTTGTTGGTCTCTATTGAGCATTTGTGCATGTGTGTGGTTACCATGTGTGTGGTTACCATATACGTAGTTACCATGTGGGTACATGTGTGTGTGTGTGTGTGTGTGTGTGTGTGCATGTGTGTGGTTGCCATGTGGGTGCATGTGTTGTGTTGTGTGCATG
>JADRCC010573575.1:0-10194 GCA_019843855.1 Hylomyscus alleni | reverse complement strand
AGAGAGAGAGAGAGAGAGAGAGAGAGAGAGAGAGAGAGAGTTTGAACAGAAATACCCTGTATAGGTGAACAATGCTGCTCTCAGAAGATATGGATTATTAAGTGAAAATCTCAGTGCTAGGAATAAGGAGATACTTTCCTAAGAGTTACTAGTTGGGTGCCCCTGGGACACCCCAAACAACACAGCCTATTGCCAGTGCTGCATTTACTACCTACTCAAGACGATACGAACATATACACGACTCATTTGGGATACTAGCCAGGAAACTCTAGCGTACATAGTGCCAAAAGATGTTATGGAGATTTTAGGAGAGAATGAAAACTTGGGACTCTGAATGCTGCAATACCAACCTGCCCAGCAAAATGTGCTCACTGACTGGTGTGGTTGATAGTGGCAGACATAACCGACTGCTTTTCTGATTAGTTACAATGTCTGGTCCATAGAAAGGATTACATGTTTGGTACTGTAATCCCAGTCAAAAGCCCATGACTTGAGATATCATAGATTCTAGCAGGGAACCTACCTACTGGTGTTTCATTAAAAGGTCATGTTGTCAGTCTATCTCCTAAATATTTATGTTTATGCATATAGGTTCATGTTGTTCTCAACTTCGGTCAGAAAACTTCTTTCTGCTTGTGTAGTTGTTAACATAAGATTCATAACTGGTCAAAACCCTTAGTAAAAGTGAATGTTCACTGTGGATTGGACATATATTAGCATTCTTGTCCCATCCAAGACTCTATGAATATTACGGAAGAAGGTGCAGAAAGAATGTAAGAGCTTGCAGAGCTGTAAAGTGCAGACTTCTGGAAATTACATGACTGTTGCTCAAATCACCTTATAGTAGCTGTAGTTACCTACATTAGATAAATACAGTCAAAAATCTGGCATGGATGGGGACAGGGTCCCAGGCCTGGCAGAGGGGCTATTGGAAGTTTATGGCTATTGAAGGAGGGAGAGTCACCACTCCCCTTTGAGGATATGGCTGCTGGTACAGCAGCATCCCTTGCCACAGTGGATGGCCACACATCTGTGTGCATATATACAGGTAGCACTAATTGGATTCTAGGGGTGATATGTTAGTTATATTTAAAAAGAGGACATCATTGTTAATGAAGGTTTTCTTCAATTAAACTTAAGCTTGTGTTTAAAAAAATTTAAAAAAATAAAAAATAAAAAGAGGACATAAGCCAGGCAGTGGTGGCATATGCCTTTAATTCCAGCATCCCAGCACTTGGGAGGCAGAGGCAGGCGGATTTCTGAGTCTGAGGCCAGCCTGGTCTACAGAGTGAGTTCCAGGACAGCCAGGGCTATACAGAGAAACCGTATCTGGGAAAAAAAAAAAAAGACTGATTTCAAAGGAAAACCACTCAGAAGAAAAAAGGTGCCACACTAAGAAAGAGCCCAAACTATAAAGAAGATATAACAGTTGTATTTATGCACCAAACATGAGGGCTCTTAATTTCATGAAATAGACACTAAAAGACATAAATGTCACACAAAAAACCTTATTGAAGAAGTCATATCCATTTATTTTCTCATCACCAGTGTGTGAGAATACACATTTTCCCAAGGCCTCACTATCCATAAGTATCAAAATATTTAAAATGTCCTTTGGTTAAGCTCCTTGACATTGCATTTTTTCTTTTAGGAATATTCTATGTTAATCTTTTTCATATTGAATTAACACTATTTCTGTTCAGAACATAATTACATTACCCATTTTTCCTATACTGTTAGTAATTTTTGTTATGCTTTAATGAAGATTATTTTTAATATTCATGTAATAAACTATATTGATGCCCTTCATGGTTGCTGCCATGCATATACACATATATACAGGTATACAATGTATATGAATAGTGACAGTTTTGGTTTCTTTGAAAAACATAGAAACACAAGAATATGTTTTCATTTAAATCCCAGGTGTAGGATATGAGACTGCTTCACATCATCCATAGCCCCTGACTAGGATTTGCCTATGAAATCAGAGGCGTGATTTTGCCACGTAAAGATAGTTTCTGTGATTATGTGACATTTCTGAAGGAAATATGTGAAAATTCTGAGGACTTTTCAGAAGGCATATAAATGCTGGGACACCCAAGAGGAAGGGTAGATTGTCTGTAGTTGGTTGTTGTTGGTCTTGATTTATTAAGTAGTCATATGCAAAGAAAAAACAATAAGGAGGAGAATTTGGCTATCCTGAAGGCAAAGATTAAACTTGCCCCTAGGAACTTGACACCCCTAATAAGCAGGAAATAGTCTTAGGATAATGCCACATCCTGTCTGATCCCTGACTTTATTCAGAGATCATTTTTCCTTCCCTCTCCTTCTTTCTTTCTTATCTAGTGTTAGGAGGTTGAAAGGTAGAGAAAAAAAGGTGGAGAAGGATGGGAGAAGAACACACAAATAGCAAAGACAGCTACATAGATGTATATGCTTTGCCAATCCAATAGCATACAAATACCCACCTCCATATTCTTAAGAGTTCTTTTGAGCTGATTGGTGGTGGCGCATGCCTTTAATCCCAGCACTTGGGAGGCAGAGGCAGGCGGATCTCTGAGTTCGAGGCCAGCCTGGTCTACAGAGTGAGTTTCAGGACAGTCAGGGCTACACAGAGAAACCCTGTCTCAAAAAACAAAAACAAAAACAAAAAAGAGTTCTTTTGATATTTATAAATACTCTTCATGTGAATCTATCTTTCCAACTATATGGTTTAGGATAATCCCACTCCATTCCTCCAAGAGAATAACTATTTGTCACAAAGCTGAAACTGAATAAAATGCATAATTTGAGCTGATTTTTCACTGTCGCTTTTATTATAGTTTTTACATTTTCCTGGAAATGTTTCTGGGATTGTTGGTTTAGGATTCTGGTACAAAAGACAGAGGTGAATAATTTACAGATCAAAGCAGACTTGGCCTCCAGGTTCTCCCAGCACCCCTCAGTTCCTACCTGGCCTACCCTGACCTCAACCCTGAACTTTACAGCCCAGAGGCTGGGCTGCCCTTCCCCCAGAGGCTCTTCCCTGTATAATTCAGACATTTTGTTTGCTCGCTCTCTCTCTCTCCCTTTCTCTCTCCTTCTCTTTCTCTCTCTCCTCCTCCTCCTTCTCCTCCCCTCCTTGTCTTTCTCTGCATCTGTGTGCACACACCCTTTCTCTCTCTCTACACCCCATGGTGAGTCCTCTGGCCTCAATCCTTGGGGCCTGTGAACTTGTCTGAGAGCAGTTTCTCAATAAACCTGCCTTTAATATAATCTAATTTGGTTTGAATTGGCTCATTTCACCAGCGACACAGAAACAACCTATCAGGAATGTCTGTTTGTTTTATTGGTACACTGACAACACCATATTATTTCCTGAAATATTCTAATTTGTCCTGTAAAAACTTACTTTTTCATTATTTTCCCAACATTTGTGGTTTTGGTCTGGGTCAAATCTTCTTCATTCGGTTTGGGACTCAATTCAGAAACCAAGTAACTTTCTGATGAAAAGCCATTTGATACATTTTTAATGTCGGAGAAATTGTGGGTACAGAGATGTGCTAGTTTTGGACTTCCCTTTAATTTAATTTTATTTTATTTTTTTTGCAAATTTTATGTAGCAAGTTATGCAGAAATGGCAGCTGGCATCCCTGGAAGAATAACTAGGGAAAGAATTTTAATTTAGGGAAGAAAACTTGAACAAAAGAAGTTAAAGGGAAGGGTCCTGTTTAAGTGACAGCTACCTAGACAGCACTTTGTTCTTCTGATGTGGTGGCCTGGCTCCCTCCTTTCTTCTTTCTATGCTCCAAAGAGCAAATGTTTAGTATGTAGTACTATAGTCACCTTTTCCCTCTTGACTTGAAAAGGCATACATCAATGACTTGGCCATTGATTTGAAAACTTATCTAACAGCAGAGAAGAAATAGATATAAAAACCAATTTAAATAGTAAATTTCTCCTTTTGATTTTTATTACTATTGGGATGGTTACTTGAGAATGGTAAGAAGATTTTAGAGTTCTGTGAAAAGAGATATCCCATCAGCAAAGATTCAGGAGCAGTTAACCCACTTAAACAGCCACATGATGCTTTCATGGCTGTGTGGACATGTGCAGAGAAGGGGAGATAACTAAGTTTGCATCGATGAGTGGCAGAGGAATACTCTGGGGCATGAGCAAGGACGTGTTACTCACGATAACTCCATCACACAGCTAAACTCTTTTAGAAAAGATTAGCAGGTACTATTAAGAATAGAATGTTGGAGATTGCTGGGTCTAAACTTAAATGTGGATTTCATAGATATTTTACAGTATATCAAATCAAGATGGAAAATTTCTCACTGGAGACAATTAATTTAACACTGAAGCAAATACTGAAAGGTCTTAAAATGTGTTTGTTCAAACTGAGAAAATTCAGTTTGGCGTATGGTGATGTAGCTGGTGATGGCTGCACTCCATAAGTCAAGAGGACTGTTGCAAGACTGTCTCAAAAAAAAAAAAAATCAAAGAAAAATAACAGAGCCAGGGGTGATGACTTGGGTGCTGTGGGAGATCAAGGCAGAAGGATGGCCGCAATGTGAGGCTAGCTTGAGCTACAACCTGGATTAAACCTTGTCGCGAAAGCAAAGCAAAATAACCTCAGACATGTCCGGTGGTGGTGCTAGGGCACCCCTTAATCCCAGCACTCAGGAGGGAGAGGCAGGTGGATCTCTGAGTTCAAGATCACCCTCCTCTACAGAGTGAGTCCCAGGCAGTTAGAGCTGCAATACAGAGAAACCTTGTCTGCCAAAAAAGTCCTAAAAACCAAAACAAAGGAAGAAAGAAATGACCTCAGACACATACAGAAAGCTGGTGTCTCTATTTTGCCAGAGATTTTCTTAAATGTTTCCATGGAAATGAAACCATTTATCTTCTTCCGACAATTCCCAGCCCTCCTTTGGGTTTCCTATTCGCTCCCTTTCTCTGGCAGAGAGTAGATATCTGAAGTGTGTGTCGTTCACAGAGATGCTAGCATGTGCATCTAGCAGTGTTTTCAGTCGGATGCAGCATGCAGATGATAGTCCTTTGCATTCTAAACCTATGAACTGTCCTAAGCGAGCCCATGGAGGGCTTACACTTGAAACACTGGGCAAATATTGAGACATAGTTGCCACTTCTGCCAATACCAAGTTACAAACTAGACCAATTACTTCCCTTACTTAGCTATGGTTGTGTTAGTGTATCAGATTTCCTGGACTGTGACCACATCAAAAAGAAGCACTCTTTTAAAAGAATGCATAGGGGAACATATGTTGTGCAAATGTGTGTGTGGGTGTGTGTGGGTGTGTGCGTGGGGAGTGGGGGCCTGAAGATGACATTGATTGTCTTCCCCAGTCACTGTCCAATTCGTCTGTTGAGGCCGAGTCTCTCCCTCATCCTGGAACTTATCAATTCTGGATAGTCTAGCTTTGCTGTCTCTGCCTCTTGTGCCAGGATTACAGACAGTTGTCATTCCTGCCTCGATTTTATGTGGATTTCAGGGATCTAACTCATGTTTGCACAAGTGATTGCTCCACGAAGCCATCTCCACAACCCCAATACTTAATTTCTGCATAGATTTGATATCAGGTTTTCAGATAACTGAATGTGGATAACAGGACCCTCCCCTCCATAGTCTTTCTCTGGTGTCTGCAGTTATCACTGAATCTGAACATGGACTAGATATGCAAATAGAAGCACAGTTGCTGCATTTGATTTAGATTTCTGTTTATAGAAATTCCGTATGCATTTGTTATACCTGGTGGCTATTAAATACTCTAATTGTACTGTAGACTCGTTAACAAGTGTGTTGAAGTTGCGCATTATAATTTAAAAGAGTTAATTGAATAGTAATCCAATGCACAGCACAAAAAAATTATTTGAACCATTGCAAGGGAAGCCGGAAATCCCCCCAGCTGCCTTGGTCCTGCTAAATCCCCTTCCCTGTGAAACAGAGAAAATGAATATTCAATATTTTTTCCATCTGAGTCTCTTGACACTCTATTGATTCACTTTATTTTCCCAACAATTTTCTGACAGGTTTCCCAATGTGGATTCTGCAGATTCTTTGATATTCATCTTGTGGTTGTCTTTGAAAATGAGAGTCCTGGCTAAGTTAGGGCTGGGGCTTAGAACTCCAAGCCCCAAGCCCCCCACCTCCCAGAAGCCTGCTTAATGGTAGAATTGTGCTGCTTTACAGTGAGATCCTCACATCTGGGACAGAGACAAACATCAGGAGAGGAGGGAGGAGGGATCGATGGTACATGACACCTAGTCATGTTGGTGAACCTGGGTACTGTTCTGGAGGGTGGAGGTGACAGAGAGAAATGAGAGACTTGCATCTCTCAGAGGAAATGGAGCAGGAGGAGGAACAAAGCCCTATGAGGTAAATGATGAAAGTGAGATGCACTGGGGGAGGGGCAAAAGCATCGCCCAGCCTGGTTTCTAAAGGGAAAAGTCCACCAGAAGAGGCGGAAGTGAGGGGAGACTAGATACCGGAAGTGCATCCAATTTGCCGCAGGCTCTGTCTTCTGAGGCACTGCCTTTTTCTTTGGCTTTGGTGAGTTTCTGAAGTTGGTACATTTTAGCCAAGGCTTTGCCACTAAGCTACATCCCAGCCTTAATGTCTTTTTCTAAAGAATTCGAACTTGGTAAATACCAACCAGTGACCAGAAGTCTGGGTGATGGATGAGTCAAGTATCTAGCTGCTTTCTCAAATCTTCCCAGACAGCCACACTGAACTTTCCATGGAACTTCTGCTGGTGTCCTGAAGTGGGCATGAGTTCCACCTTTAACTTGTATTCGTGCCTCTTAATAGGTATACCCAGGAAATGCTGGCATGACATGTTCAGCAGTAGCTGTAATAGGGAGAAATGAGTGAGTTTGGGAAATATCCAGTTGGCCTCCTATTAAACCAAGCTTGGTTCAGGTCTGCTCAGATGAGGAGGGGCTGGGTGAAGCAACTGTCTGACTCCTACTGAGTAATTGATCGCAGACACTGGTCTAGTTGAGATGGATGATAGATAGACAGACAGACAGACAGACAGACAGACAGACAGGTAGGTAGGTAGGTAGGTAGATAGATAGATAGATGGGAAGGATAGGATAGCCAGACAGATGGTAGGTGGTCTTTGACATACTTCTCAACCTCAGCTGCTGTAGACATCTCTGGAGTTCCACCTTGGTGTTATGGATGATCTGTTATACTTGTGATTTTCATAATCAGGCTCTCAGCCTTCATCTTGCAGCCTCTGGCTGAGTTCAAGAGCCCTCTCCAAACACATCAAGCTGCTACTCTGTTTGCCTCAGCATTGACTTGGGCAAAGTGGATGAGTGCAGACCAAGCAGCCCAGCTCCCTTCTCTGTGATACTCTATTTCATGGAGGGAGACTCTAGTCGCTTTCAGTGTGTGACAGTGCTGTTCACTTGTCTTTTTCCTGGAAAAAAAAAAGGTGAAAGTTTCTAAATAAAAGTTTCTAAATGAACTATAACATTCTGGCATGTGCAAAGTATTTTGGATTCACTTTCCTAGGGTGAAGTTGAGATTTTACAAAATAAAAATAAATAATTCCAATGACTCTTATAGCTCCCCATTTTATAGCTGTTAATTTTAATATCCCTTTTGGGTAGAGTGAACCCCATATAGGTTTCTAACAGGATGCTCCCATTCCTCTAACACTTTCAGATTACCAGAAGATAGAGACCGTGTCTTGTTACTTACCCACAATTCTCTGTGCATAACGGTTCATTATCTTGGTGCCCATCATAAACACTGCCGGCATTTAGCCATTAGTACCATCAACAAGCAAGCATCAGAAAGCTTCACACCAAGAGCCAGATCTTGCCTGCCACATGTTCCTGTAAATAAAGACTGATTAGAACACTGTCACACTAATTTCCATATAGATCATGACTGCTTCCAGGTAACAGCACAGCTAAGCAGTTGAGGTCAACACTATATGGTACGCGCAGCTTAAATGTTTTCTATCTGGTTTTGTAGAAAATACTCAGTGATTGTGGCTTCCAGTGTGTTAGGCTCTGTGCCGGATTGCTCTATGTGATTGACCTAGAAATACCCAGTGGTATGTGTATTATTATCCCCACTAGGTAGATGAGAAAACAGAGTGGTAGTCTTAGGGAAACAGGGCACAGAGAACCTGGTCTCACAGTCCACACTTCATGCCTGCTGTCTCTGCACAGTGAGTAAATGATTCGCCTTTGTTTCCTCACAAGTCCCTGGAATTGAGTGGCTAATATAGGGCTCAGGCTTGCTCCTGGAGTACCCTGACTTGCCCCACCAGTGCCTTGACAAGAGAAAGATAGCTAGAGATGGTTGCCAAAAGTCACTGGGGTTGTACAAACTGAGGAGTGAGGGGCTTGTCCACAGGGAGAGATGTCCTGAGTGGGCTCCACAAGACCCTGGCTTTGGCAGACTGTTAAGTTGGCCCCTGGCTATGGAAATCCATGAGAAAGATGTTGGGCCTTTTCCTAAGATTTTCTCTCTGGCACCAGTCTTCTGTAGAGCAACTATTTGCTTTTCTGGGATAAAAAATGATTTCCTCCTCCCAGGACTAGTGTCCTAGCCCCTCAGGTGTATTGAGACCCCAATGAAGGTGGGGGTGATTCCCTCAAAATCAGACAAACAAGATGATGGCAGGTAGCAAATAAATAGTTGAAGAGGAAGTAGCTTTTTGACTTGGAAAGTTCTGTAGAAGGTCCACAGGTTTCTGTCATTCTGCACATGGTGGTAGCGATCAACCTTGATTACAGTACACACCAACCTCTTAAGGTGGTGACTTAGCCAGCCAGTCTGGACATTGTTACTGGAACTTGGAGCTGAGACTCCACCCCTCAACAGGCATGGTTTCGATGTCTTTATCCTGAAATGGAAGGCTGCGGCTGTTGCTGCTGCCTCCTACCTGCAAAACTGATGGGCAATTCTCAAAATTGCATTTGTAAGACTTTATGATAAGTGAAGAATTAATGTATTGAGTCTGCCTGTCCTTCCATCCTTCATTCTTTTTCCCCTGTAATTCCTCGTGTATGTGTGCGTGTGTGTGTATTGTTTATAGACAACAGAAGAATGAGGAGGGGTAGAGAAGACAAAGAGGCACAGACACTAAGATTATTTACTAGGAATTGACCAAAAGAGAAAGCAACAACATCTGTGAACCCTGTAGGATGAACAGGTTAGTGGCTGAAGCTCCCAGCCCCTTCACTTAATCACTGTCCTTCATAATTTGAATCCATAAAATTGGCCTAATGGTCAAACAGCTTCATTAACTCATTGGGGAGCTATTACGATGCTGTGTGGCAAGCGAGACCAGAGGTAGCTCAGTGGTAAAGTGTCGTCCTCTTATGTGCAAGACCCCGAGTTTCACCCCAGCACTCCAAAAACCACAGCAGAAAATAAGTGTAAATGTCACACAGCAGTTAACGCCCCTAACCAGAACCCATTGAGAATGTAGGTATTGGAATTAATGAATTGACTTTCCAGTTCTGTCTCACTCTTTAGAAGCATTTTGATTATTCATGTTTTTAAATTTCCTTAGGCCTCAATTTACTCTTCCCTAAAGTGGGGATGAGTACTGTGCAGTAAGGACTGAATGTGAAGTCTGCCCAGTGAGGCCCTTTAAGTAGTCATCAGTAGACTAAGAGGGAGTTTTAGTCTTCAAGAAAGCAGACTTAAGTATCTCCTGGGTCACTTCTTTCTTCTCAGTGAGTTCTTTGATTTTTCAGTCATTACATAGCTAACACCTGTCCACTCTGGCCTGCATTTTTGGTTAAGTCGAGACTTGGCCAATAGCCTCCCAAACTGGACCATGAAAAGAAACTAAAGTCATTCCTTAGAGCACTGGCTCTCAACCTTCCTGGTGCTGCAGTTCCTCATGACGTGGTGACACCCAGATAAAATTATTCTTGTTGCTACATAACTGCAATTTTGCTTCTGTTATGAATCCCCATATAAATACCTGATATTCAGGATATCTGATGCGAGACGCCTATAGAGGTCGCGGCGCACAGGTTGAACATCACTGACTTAGTAGACTAGCTCCAAGTGACTGGAAGACATTTCTGAAGAAGTACTCTGTGCAGCTTCCCTGTTGCAGGGCAAGGGCCTCGCATGGGCCCCCTTCGGTGAAGTACTGCAAGAACTCAAGTGTTTGATGCATGCGTGTTCCGGACTCGGCTTGG
>JADRCC010573574.1:0-14548 GCA_019843855.1 Hylomyscus alleni | reverse complement strand
TTTTTTTTTTTCGAGACAGGGTTTCTCTGTGTAGCCCTGGCTGTCCTGGAGCATCCCTTATCCACCAGGTTTAGGTGGCAAGCAGCGGGAACAAGGTGCTGTGGTACCAGACAACCTGACCTAAGAGGTAATCGAGGCTCAGGACAGAAGTCGCCTGATGGTCACCTCTCCACAGTTGAGTCCTCCCAAGGCTAAGTTCGAAAGGTGATGCATTCACCCTCCTGAGTCTACCCCCCACCCTCCCACAGCAAGGAAGCCAAGGAACTGTGGGTAACATAACATAATGGAAAATTCCCATTAGGCTGTAATACCAGCTACCGCCTCGGGGCGGCTTTGAAAAATCACCCAATTCCCATTCAAATGGCCCCTCCTGCATCTGGCTTGCTCAGTGTGCAGCGGGAGAACTAAATGAAGAGCGATTTCCTCTAATTAAGCAGCTTCCCTCCAGTTCCCTGGGCCCTGCCGTTTACCCTGACACAGCCTCTGACAGGACAGGAGGCTCCGACTTTCAATCACTCCCAACACCTTCATCTGTCTGTCCATCAGTTGATGAGCAGGCCAGCCAGACCCAGCCCACCAGGCACCAATGCAGCTGCAGGGCATCATGTCAGACACAGGTCCTACACCTCGGTCACCAGGACACACACAAGCCCACTCCACGACTCACACTTTGAGCCCTGGGGAATCTTCCGTGTAGAATCGCCACATCCCCCCAGTCCCTGCAGAGGTGGTGCGGCCTGCACTCCGGGTTCCACAGCTAGCATTTTTTCTGAAAGGGATTTAAAAAAAAATAGTAGGTTTTCTCAGAAATCCTTTTAATAACATACTATATGCTTCTAGTATACAGGCTTTCTTTAAAAAAAAAAAAAAAAAAAAAAGTAAGCTGTAAGGAGCCCTTCTTACTAACATAAACTAAACCCTGCCTCTGCATCTCTGATCTTACACTCTATGGACTGAGTACTACCAGTCAGGTGCCAGTGCATACAGGAACGGCCTTTACCATATAGAGCCTTCTCAGAGGACAGTGTGCCTTGTCTTCATGGGAACTTCTGTGAAATAAGCCTATGTATAAATGCCCTTAAATTTTAACTTCATTTTGAAAAGATTACTTGAAGAGATGGTTTAACATAACTGTATTTGCTGCAAAATTAAGAAAAGACATTGAACTGTAATTATATCAAGGTCCCCAAAATGGAGACTACACGTGATGAATGAGTATTCTGTAATGTACCTGAGCTATTTTGATATACCAACCGTCAGTCTTGGAAAGGAGAAGGAGGTAAAAAGCAAAAAAAAAAATAGACAACTGAAACTTGTTCTCTGCAAACGGATGATGGCTGGTACACGGAGCCGTCATGGAGGACAGAGCAGACCAAAGACATGGACACTTAGGACCGGGACTAGACACAGACTCTCCTTGCAACTCTCATCCTGTGGACAGGGCACTGCCCAACCCTGTGCTAGAGTGGCAAAGCAAGGACCCGAGCACTGGGTGACAAGAAGAAATGCAAAAGAAATCTTCAGCCGTATAACTATGCCACAAGTGTTGGGTGTGAAAAAAGAATGTCCTGCCCTACCATGTGGCAGGATTTTCCTTGTCCAACTACATTAAAATGTTAGTGCAGCAGGAGGCCTGTGATTGGACAGGGGAAGGGGAGGTGGAGCAAAGAGTTGCAAGGACAGAGCAACTGAGAGAAGGGATGGAGTGAAGCCAAGATGGAGGCAGACGAACAGGAAGAAGATCCTAAACCAGCATGGTTTTAAATAGCCACAGGTGATGTGTCAGAACACCAGCTCGAATCAGGACATACCACACCAGGCCCAAACAGTTCCATGTGTAAGTGGTTTAATTGGAAGAGGGGGGGTAGTGGTGGGAAGAGAAGAGGGGGAGAGAGAGAGCAAGGGAAGAACATTCCCCATACACACACACACACACACACACACAAACACACACACACACACACATATATAGTGACATATATATATATATATATATATATATATACACACACACACACACACACACACACACACAAACACACATATATATATAGTGACATGGTGGTCACAGATAAAGGTGGGAGGTGAGCCTAATGGTTTCAGGGAATATGGTGGCTGTTGCCTTGGCAACGGGTCTGTGAGACCCGACTATGTGATGTCATGGGCATCAGAGGCCCTGATGCCAACAACAGGTAGATATGATATCATAAAGGATAGAATAATTGAGATAACTTCTCTACTCTAGGTGGGCAGCTTGTACCATTATCAACAGGCCCTGAAATTACTGTGTGAGCATCTTGCGAAGTGAGAATCTATTGATATATAAATCTGACTTATAAGCTTCTAGAGTTTTGTTTCTGCTGGATTGCTGGGTGTTGTGGGACTGCTTCTGTGGAAAGGCTGATTATAAATAGCAAAAAAAGATGTATGGGGTGTTCAGAAAGCCCCCCTGGGCAGGCTTGTCTCTAATCTAGAAGGTGGGTACCTGTAATCTTCTTTGTTCATAAAACAGTAGTTGCAGGTGCGACCAAAGAGAAGCCAGTGTCCACATGGGAAGTTAGCACCTGAGCCACGACTACCACGACCACGTGCTTGCCACTCTCCAAAGCACAACCCCTGAATTGAGTTCTCTTCAAAGCTGGAATTTCAAGATCCCTATAGAAACCAGGAGGATTTGTTGTTGTTGTTACTTCTGCCCCTGGCAGTGGAACAGAGCAGAGGTTCTGAAAAGCAGGGTCCATAGAAACACCAAACTATGCTCACAATATCCCATATTACCTTATCTGGGAAGCTAGCTGAGGTGCCTAACAGAGCCCACTTTAACTTCTTAACCTTCAATGAAGGCTACACCTTCTTCCTGCACTTTTAACCAAATGCTGTTCACCCTAACCACGTGCGTGCTTTGGCCTACCACTATGGCTGCTGGTACGTGCTGGAGCAACCCCAGCTCACTGACCTGCCTGTCCATTTACTATTCCTATAGCTAGGAGGCCTATCCTCCCTGAGCCAGCATGTCACTCGCTCCCTTGCACCTCATGGGTCTCTACTCATGAGCCACTCACCCTGAGTACCCTATCCAAGCCATCCACCCTCACTCTTTCCTCGCCCAGCTTCCCTAATTTATTGAAGTTCCATGACCTATCCATTCGCTCTGGTCACTCATGGCCTCCACACTGGGAAGTAGCTCTCGATAGGCAGGCAAGCCCTAGCTATCTTTCTTATAAGTACATTCTCTGAGGTAAAGCAAGGCTCGACATGAGAGACCTTTAGTTATTATTTCATAACTGTCTTAATATCCCTAGCTATTCCACCATCTTAAACTTGTCGTTTCCCTCGATTCTGCAGGAACACCATGAGGCTGGCACTTCAGTTCGGGGTCTCTAAGACATCATCACTCCTTCTCATCCTGTGGCAGCTTCCTTTCCCTGCATTGTACTGTGCAGAGCAAGGGCTCCAACCCCAGCTTAACCTTAAATCCCACACACTCCTTCTCTGGGGCCTTATTACTACTGTCATTTCACTCGGAGAGAAAAAGAGAGAAATTGCACACTACAGAGCCCAAGTATCACTGACCACAGCTTCAACTTCTCCAAGAATGGACATATTCTTAGATAGCCAACATCGATCACAATTACTGAACCATTAACAAGTTTCTAGAATGAATTTTGTACTCTCCATGCATATAGCCACACACTCACTAGCATTTGTGAATGAACTTTGTACACGCCAAACATATAGCCACTGGCTGTCTAGTATTATGGGCACTACAATACAAGAACCTAAAAGATGTCATCCTTATCCGTAACCTTCAAAGTTACATCTGTCGCCTCACTTGTGCACTGGTTGCCTCATTTTTATTTATTATCTTTTGATAACTTCATAATTAGGGACCTTATGGTTCCCTAAGAACGCTCAGATGGCCAAACTTCGCTATTAATTCCCCCAAAGAACTATACACAGCTACAAGAGTATCCCAAAAAGTCTCTGAAATCCCAGCTAGCAACAAGAAGCACCCCAGGCCCATACAAGCTAAACCATAGCTCAATATCCTTTCCTTGAATAATTTAGTGACAGAACTTTCACGGTCCCTCAGGGTCATCTCACCACTTCTGACAGTTCTATTACAACTTCCCTCTTAGAGCTGCAATCTGTTGCAGACAGTTCAAACTGCCTAATTTAGACTGTAGATTTAGATTTTCCTACTGCAGTCAACAAGACAAGCCCTTCACATCCCCTTTTGTTAGTAGTGGTGTTGTGTTTTGTAGGTCATGCTAGGGATCAAGCCTGCGGCCTCACACATGCTAGGCAAGCTCTCTATTACTAAGCTATCTCTTCACATTTTTTTTTTTTTTTTTGGTTTTTCGAGACAGAGTTTCTCTATATAGCCCTGGCTGTCCTGGAACTCATTCTGTAGACCAGGCTGGCCTCAAACTCAGAAATCTACCTGCCTCTGCCTCCCAAGTGCTGGGATTAAAGGCATGTGCCATCACCACCTGACCTCTCTTCACATTCTTAAGGATAGTTCTAAAGTACTCCTTTGTGTTTTCCAAGTCTACTTCTCTACAAAAACCCTTACTAGATGTTCTACAAACACAATACAATTGATTGATTCCTTCAGCCAATATTTTATTGTGGCTCAATATAAGACAGGAGCTGGAAAAGAGGACTTGGGCAGATGTTTTGTCAAAGTAGAGAAGATGACCATGTAGACATTAATAGTAGTATACTATTACAACTATAATCCTAGCACATGGGAAGTGAAGGCAGGATGATATAAGTTCAACCCTAGATTGTGTGAGACTGTCTAAAAATAAACTAACTAAAAAAAAAAAAAAAATGGTAGTAAGTTCAGAATTGCTGGCTCACAGGAGGGAGAAAGGAAAGGCCTGAGATCCCTCTGAAGGCCTCCCTTTTTAACAGGCACCACCAGAAACTTACAGAGAACCTAAGTGGAAGAGTAACAGCAGGCTGGAGGAGGGACAGTGGTAGGAATACAAAGCAGAAGAAGTTGAGGGCTAAACTGGTGGACAGAAATGGAGGAGGAAAAGAAGTGAGGTCTTCCTGTGAAGTATGGCACATGACTGAATAGAAATGACACACCAAATTAAAAAAAAAAAAAAACATAACTAGAGTTTCTGGATTTCTGCGAATAAGCCGACACTGGAGACACTGGAGACACTGAAGCTGGAGAAATGGCTGAGAGATTTAAGAATACCTGTTACTCCTTCAGAGAACCCCAAATTAGTCCCCAGTACTTACATGGTGGCTCAAAACCATTCAGAACTGCAGTTTCAGGTGACCTCCAAGGGTACCAGGCAAGAAAGTGATGCACCCACACATGCGCATGCAACACACACACACATATTCAAAATAGACATTAAAAAGAAAGGCACACACAGCTGGGATGGGGAACCAGGGTGACAGACTGTTGTGTAAGACAAATTTTGTTAAACTGAGTGTGTATGGGACCTCCAAACGGAAGACTGAAAGGTAAAGCCTCAGACACACCAGCCTTATGCCAATGCTTTTCCTAAAGTTGTTCCTGATCCTAACCTAATCTAACTTACCTTTAACTAAAGCGGTGCGTGCAGCTGATGAAGGAGAGGAAAACCATGCCTCCCTCCTAAAGGGCCTTTAACTAAGTGGATGGCCACGTCAGCTCGGGCTCACCCGGCCCCTATGAAACTTCCCATCCTGGAGCTCCTTTCAGCAATGCAAATTCCTGGGACCCCCGCCCCACCCACCTCTGCCGAACAGTGGATCCCGCAGCCCGTGCGGCCACCGCTTTGCTGGGAGAGCGCCCAGAGGAGCCCACGTTGGTGCCACTGGGCGTTGGACCCGGCTGCAGAGAGAAGCAGACAGTGAACATCGCGGGTTGGGTCCTCTTCACACCCCCGACCCCACACCCACCTGAGAAGCTGGGAAGAGCAATGAAGTCCCGGAAAGGGAGGGAGACCAAGACAGGGGCTAGTGCATCCCACGGCAGCGGGGACCGCGTACCATGCTGATGCCTAAGAACAGCGGGCACAGGAGGCAGAAAGAGGGTAGTCGGGAAGTTGCCGAGCACTCAGAACTCTAGTAGCGAGGGCTCTGGCACCGCCCCCCGGCCGGCTGGCAGGGTCTTCGCGGACGCTAGGATGTCTGGGCTGTCCTAAGATATGCCTGTAAAAATTAAGCTGAGAACAACTGGGCCGTGTGAAAGCACAGCCCTTTCACTTCTTTTATTTAATTTAGTTAGCGTCTTTCACATGGTCAAACATCACCAAATTGAAATCTTTGAACACGATGACACGAGAAATTAAGTCAGGCATTTTTTTTTAGCGCCCACAGATTTAACGCTGATGTGTCCTAAACTGACGCAGGCGTAGTTGCGCTGGGTCCCCTTTCAGCAGCCTGCGGGGACCAGGGGCGGAGCTTGCAGGAGCTAGCAGAAGCTCGCGCGGAGAGCGCAGGCGCGACTGATCGACCATGGCCGAAAACCTGTACCGAACCCGTTCCCGGGTTTACAGCCCATCGGTGCTGTTTCTGCACCCAGACATGGGTATAGGCGGTGCCGAGCGGCTAGTGCTGGACGCGGCGCTGGCGCTGCAGGAGTACGGCTGTGATGTGAAGATATGGACCGCGCACTACGACCCAAACCATTGCTTCATCGAGACCCGCGAGCTCTCGGTGCAATGCGCAGGGGACTGGCTGCCTCGCAGCCTGGGCTGGGGCGGCCGCGGCGCCGCCATCTGCTCCTACGTGCGCATGGTCTTTCTGGCGCTCTACGTGCTGTTTCTCTCCGGCGAGGAGTTCGACGTGGTGGTGTGCGACCAGGTGAGGCCGCCACCAATTCTTGGCTGGGGGGAGGGACCTCTGGTCTAGGTTTTTAGGAACTGTCCAGCAGGAGTCCCCAGGGAGAGAACCGCCACCAGTTTTAGTATGGATAGACCCATTAAAATGGCAGATCACTGGGACATCTCTCCCCCGCCCCCTTCCTTTCGTTGAAGATCCTTGAGGCAGAGCTTACGTGCGTGCATTTTAAATGTTTAGCCTTGGGGCTAAAATGATTGGATCCAGGTGGTTGCTGGCGTTAAAAGTCGCCTTCCGGCCACACCTTGTATATGTCTCTGTTTACTCTTCTTTCTTCTCCGTTATTCCTTTGTCTCTGCTTCCAGGTCCCATCCATCACACCCTCTCCAGTCTTCCTAAGGCCGCCATTCCAGTACTTAGGAGTGCCATGGATTAAAGTCAAACTAAACATATCACGTCACCATTAGAATTTTACCATGGTCCCCATTGGTCTTTGGAGAAAAATCCAGTTATTTTTGTCTATTCAAGTGTCTGAGCTTGCATATGGAAACCAGAGGTCAGCTAATCTCCACCTGAACATGGAGATCAGGCTCTCTTACTGAACCTGGGACTGAAAGATTGAGCTAGACTTTTGGACAGGTGTGCCCTGCCATACCCTGAATTCCTGGAGCCAACCCTCAGCCCCACCTTTAAAAAAAAAAATGAGAAGAGACATTTACTCAGGAGTAAAAGCTCAAATAGGAAGTATAATGTAAAAATCCCCTGCCCCCATCCTTGAGAGGGCCACTGTCAACAGTGCCTTGTTCGTCTTGGCAGAAACGATGTGTGACCATGGTAGTATATGTGTCTTTTTCCTGCTACATCTTACTTGTGCATACCTGGGATTTGGTTTACCTGCTGTTGGACACTTTGCCTTTGTTCTGCAAAAATTTGAAACTTGCTTATTGATATTCAAGATTTACATCAGTCTCTTCAGTGGCTGGAAAGCCCCCTATCCTGTAAATATTCCAGTCTTCCCTAAAAGACACTAACATTGGGAGTGTATGATCCTAGGTGGGACACTAGATGTGACATCCTCTTACTGCGTTTATCTCACTTCTTACACAGTCCTCTGAGGAAACTCCTGATAGTTGTGGTTCATTGTAAATGTCGATAACAGTTTCCAGCTTTAACTTTCAATGGTGTCACCTTATTCTCCTAAGGTCTATACTTGGCTACCCAGTGCTTTTATCCACAATGGATGTCGCTGTACTCTAGCCAAGCTGACAGGTGGAAATAGCCACAGTTGCTCCTAGGAGTCTTTAATTATGATCCTGAATTGCACTGAACTACCCTGAGGAAGTTTTATGTTCATGGTTAGTGCAGGCATTTACCCAGATCCAATGGATTCAGTAATACCAGGCAACTAGGCAACCAGGAAAAGGATTATGGCCAAAGCGGTTGAGGCGACCAGTCATTTACCTATTGTTTTACCTTGGTTAGGTGTCTGCCTGTATCCCGGTGTTCAAACTCGCCAGACGACGTAAGAGGGTCCTATTTTACTGTCACTTCCCAGATCTGCTCCTTTCTCAGAGAAATTCAGCTCTGAAGAAGTTCTACAGGGCCCCCATCGACTGGATCGAGGAATACACCACAGGCATGGCAGATCGTATCTTGGTCAACAGCCAGTACACAGCTTCCGTCTTTAAGGAAACCTTCAAGACCCTGTCTCACAGAAATCCCGATGTACTCTACCCGTCTCTGAATATCGGCAGCTTTGACTTGGCTATTCCTGAAAAGATAGATGACCTAGTCCCCAAGGGGAAACAATTCCTGTTCCTCTCTATCAACCGATACGAAAGGAAGAAAAATCTGCCCTTGGCACTGAGCTCTCTAGTCCAGCTTCGTAATCGGTTGCCATCTCAAGAGTGGGAGAAGGTTCATCTGTTCATGGCTGGTGGTTATGACGATAGGGTCCTGGAGAACGTGGAGCACTATAAGGAGTTGAAGAAAATAGTCCAAGAGTCAAACCTTGAGCGGCACGTGACCTTCCTGCGCTCCTTCTCAGACAGACAGAAGATCTCACTCCTCCACGGCTGCTTGTGTGTGCTCTACACTCCGAGCAATGAGCACTTTGGCATCGTCCCCCTGGAGGCCATGTACATGCAGTGTCCAGTCATCGCTGTTAATAACGGTGGGCCCTTGGAGTCAATTGTCCACAAGGTCACGGGGTTTCTGTGTGAGCCTGACCCAGTGCACTTCTCAGAAGCCATGGAGAAGTTCATCCACAAACCATCCTTAAAGGCGACAATGGGCCTCGCTGGAAAAGCCAGGGTGGCAGAGAAGTTTTCCGCTGATGCGTTTGCAGATCAGCTCTACCAGTATGTCACCAAACTGGTGTAGTCAGGAGAGTATAATGTAGGGTCTGTATGCTACATGCACTGCAATCCCTCTTATGGGTTGTAGAAGTACCTTCGAAACCAAAAGAGGCGGGGGAAAAAGGAGCTAGAATCTAGTGCTAGTGAGATAATTTTTTTTTAAGTAGACTTGAGTCTTGAATGTGAGCCACCTGTCCACCACACCTACCTGTCATTTCTGAAGTATTCTTAATGCTGTAATCATTCCAAATCTCATCAGTATTGTTGAAAGTATGGTAGAAATCTGCTGCTAGCAGACTATTTTAATTCTATTTTTCTGGATTATTGTTCCTTTATATATAAAGGTTTAATCATCCAGTGCCTTAATTGGCTTTAGTAGTTTAGGTCTTACCGTCATCACAGTCAATTGATTTGACTTCAGAGTGTAATAGAAACGGGGTTGCTGCGGCTCCCAAGCTCAGTTTACTTAAAGCGTTCTCTAGTAGCTGCTAGGAAATTTTTGTTGGAATTTTGGCTGGATCCATAGCAAGAGTGCTCAGTATTATTTATTGTTTTGTTTTTTGTTTTGTTTTTTACTGCAACTTGATAAAATAAAAGATGTTTGGCATCGGAAGAGAATATAGAACGTTAGGTCTGAGCATGGTGCTCTGACTTCGTCTTGTTAAGTAATTAAACCTGAAGTCAGAAGACTAGGAAAAACAGGATAGTGGACATGAAGGAATATCATCACACACGTTTTGGCTTAACTGTGTCAGTACCACACACGCTTGGCCTTATTTCTTTGAGCCCGTGGCAGAACAGTGTATTGAGGCAGGAAGCAAAGACAAAAAGGGTCCAATATCCCTTTCTACAAAATATCCTTTGATGACCTGATTCTCTTCCACTAGCCCTCACTACTAAAAGTCCTGTCACCTTTCAGTAGCAATGTGGCCTGGGGACCAAGGCTCAGGTCACGGGCCGTCGGGAGCTGTATTAGCGTTCTCTAGGATAACAGGCAGCACTTACAGAATGAGCTCTCAAAAGAAGAATGACTGACAGGCTTCTGTCCAGCTAACCCGACAATGAAGAGAGAGTCCAAAAATTCAGTACTGTTCAGTCCGTGAGGCTGGGTGTCTCAGCTGGTCATCGGTATACACTGGAATCCCGAAGAAGTAGGCTCTAATGCCGGTGAAAGGATGGACTTGCCAGCAAGGTAAGGGCAAGCAAGCTTCCTACTTCCGTGCCCTTCTATAGGCTGCCAGCAGAAGGCGTGGCACAGACTAGAGGTGTGTCTTCCTACTTGAAGATCAGGATTAAAGGAAGAGCTACCAACTTCAAATTAAGCAAAACTCCCTCCCAGGTGTGCCCTCCATTGTTAGATTTTAGTTCATTCCAGATGGAGTCAAGTTGACAACCAAGAATGGCCACCACCAGGGACACTCCGCATCTGAACTATATACCAAGCTTCATATTTCAGACGTGTTTCTTAATGTTATCAGTGTCTCCAGCCCTCGTAGTGTTTGTATCGTATTCTCTGCAGAGTTTAGCATGCCAGTGTTTCCTGTCCTTCACGTAAATGCCTTTGTGTGAAGCTTGCTTGACTCCCCCCCCACCTCTCAACTCCTCTATCCCTGTGACACTGCCCAGTAATAACTGTTCGTTGTTGTTTACCTGTTGCTTGTAAGTGCAAGTATTAAAACAATTTTAAAGCTAAATACACCTGTAAGAATATAATAAATATCTGTAATCAGATGGTCCAGTTTATGGTTTCGAGCACAGAGCAGAACAGCCTGCCTGACTTAGTGGGAAGTAATCTCTGCTCAACTTCTTCATCTGTGAAGTGGGGTAATTGCCCTGTCATGATTCCCTGGAAGGGTGATTGTGACATATTTTAACAGTAGATACAGTTCAGAAACAATACAAAGCCACTACCTTTGGAGCTAGTGAACCCAGGCCACAGTGAGAGACCATTTTGTTGAGGCTCCATAGAGATGTAGTTTTAGTTTAAATCTGTATCTCAGGCGTATTCTTTTCCAGGAACAATAACGAAAAGGAGCTTCACCAATAAAGATATCACACCTGATTCTATGGAATTTGGTTTCCCTAGTGTTTCGGAAGATCCAGTAAAGTAGGTTTTCCCAATTTTGTGGTTTGGTTCATACATTTGAGAATTATAGCCTTCCGGGGAAAACCTGACGGCTCTGACCCTTTGATTCCTTTGATGGAATTGGTCACATGATCTGTGGTAACGGCTCACTCGCTGCAAGCACAAAATCTATTGTTTCTTTTGAGTGTTTATCATTCTAAAATGAACTCTGGGTTCCTGGCACTTGTCTTCCTTGTCCTGAGCCCGTAGATAACAGAAAACTTACCAGACCTAGACAAACTGCAGCGTCCTACCTGCTCTGAATGTCTTGACTCTAGGCTCCTAGATAAACGGCTGACCGTGGAGCTTTCCCCATGAGGGGTCCAGGACTTGCAAAATTACATTAATTGCATTCAGTAGAGAAATAGCATATAGACCACTGGAACTGACTTGTGGCCTCATCAGTAGTAATTCTAGCATTAGGGAACCAACCCCTCTCATCATGCCGCCAGAGATGCACAGTAGATATTCATTTAATCCTCATCTGAAATCCAGTGCCCCTTTGCAGATCAGTGAGGGTAAAACTGCTTCAGCACAGCCTGAAAATTCGGATGCCGAGCCCCACCCTACCTGCTTCAGTCATCAAGCTTCTTGCTTGTCTGCCTCACATCTCCCTCCACAGCACTTCTACCATGCTTGCTTGGGCCTCTGGGCTCAGAAAGGCTTTGCTGTTACTTACCACTTGATCCTTGGGTGGTCTGAGCTTGGTGTGATTCTCCATCATCTTCAAAAGGCCCAGACAAATGAAAGCCACAACCAAGTGCACACAGTTGAAAAGTGTCAGAGCCAGGGTTCAACCCATCTTGCCTCTAAACCTCAGACTGGCCAGGAGACAATGACTGTCACGCCCCTCATATATGCACACCCAGTTAGGGTGAGGATGGCCTTATACACAGAAGGCATGAACTTGCTCAGTGGCAGGGTGCATGATTGCTGTTCTTCCTCCTTCGTGATGTTCCCAGAGCCTCTGAACATTTTTATGTGGTCTATAATAAGCTTGTAGAGCTCACCCTGGATTGCCATGTTTCCCTCATAACATCCGTCAAAGGCAATTACAGGCACCTTTGGGGTGGGACATCAGATGTGTATCTGGGAAGTACTTACACTGTAATTGAAACCTAGTGTCTTAGTCTTAGTTTGAGTTTTATTGCTGCAAAGAGAAAACCATGACCATGACTCTTATAGAGGAAAACATTTCATTGGGGCTGGCTTACAGTTCGGAGATGTAGTCCATTATAGTCATGGTGGCACATAGGCAGATGCAGAACAGGAAAGAGAGCTGAGAGTTGATCTGAAGACAGCAAAGGAGACTGTGAACCACACTGGGCATAGCTTGAATGTAGGAGACCTCAGAGCCTACCCCTACAGTGACACACTTCCTTCAACAAAGCCATACCTCCTTAAACAAGGCCACACCTCCTAAAATGCCAGTCCCCATGGGCCATGCATTCAGACACATGAGTCTATAGGGCCATACCTATTCCAAACACCACAACTGGGTTTCAGGACAGCCTAGGACAGGAGTTTCTCATTTGTGCCAACGCCTCTTCTGCAGAACTTCACCACCTTCTAAGTTGCTGCAGGAACCTGTTTCACACTCACCCAGTCTGTTGTCCTGAGTCTCAGCTACTGGCAGCAAGTCTTCACACTTGTCACTCACGACCGTCCTGAGACTTCCTTTCTGCGCAGTGCAGCTCCGGGAATCTGACAGACTCCAGAGGTCTCCCAACCTAATTTGTTCTTATGCAGGTGAATAACGAACAAAGGAGAGAGGGATCGGCCCGAAGCCACCTGTCTGAAGGGACAGCCACAGCCCTCCTTTGTCTCTGTGGAGCCCTCTTCCAGCATCTCCACCATACCTACACTCACTTATCTCTTGCCACTCTGAATTTACTTCTTCATTCCTAACCCCAGCTCAACCCCCCCCCCCCCCGCATGCTCTGCGCCCCACGGAGGACCACCATCTGGACACCAACATCCATGCGTCTTCTAGGTGGAAGGTAAGGAGCTTTCCCAATGGCAGGTGACTAAACAAACTGGTTACACAGCCAGTGTTGAATAGGAATAGTAGAAGTTGGGGGAGAGGGGCATTCTAAGCTACCTGGACCCAAAGATACTCAAGCCAGCAGCTCCCCAGGGGATCCAGAAGACCAGGGTCAAGAAGGGAAGAAGTCTACAGTAAGGGGAACCAGGCCAGGATGGGTTTTTTTTGTCTTGTTTTTTGTTTTGTTTTTTTGGGGTTTTTTTTTGGGGGGGGGGGTTCGAGTCAGGGTTTTTCTGTGTAGCCCCGGCTGTCCTGGAACTCACTCTGTAGACCAGGCTGGCCTCGAACTCAGAAATCCACCTGCCTCTGCCTCCCAAGTGCTGGGATTAAAGGTGTGCACCACCACCGCCTGGCTACAGGATGTTTTGTTTTATAGGTTTATTTGTTTGTTTTTTTTATTTTGTTGGTTGGGTTTTATTGTTGTAGAAGTAGGTTGGTTTTTTTGGTTTTTTTGGTTTGTGAATTGTTTGTTTTTCTTATTTAGTCTTAGTGGAAAAGGTAAGAGCCCTTATTTATTTCACAGTGTATACATGGACTGAAACCATGCTGTGCCATAAATATGTGCAACTAACATGGGACAACTAAAAGCCTTTTAAGCTAGGTGTAATGGTATGCACCTTGAATGCCAGCACAGAGAGACAGACAGACAGACAGACAGACAGACAGACAGACAATAGGGCCTGTGAGAAAAGTCAATGATAAAAAATGCTTACCACCAAGCCTGACATCCTGAATTCAGTCCCTGAGATCCCTATGGTAGAAAGAGAACTGACTCCCACAAGCTGTCAGCTGACTTCTACAACCATACACAAATAAATGTTAAAGCAGGAAAAATTAAGTTAAGAAACAAATGTTTAGCTAGATACTGTGGTGTATGACTTTAACTTGGGAGAGACAGAGCTAGGTGGATCTCTGAGTTCCAGACCAGCCTGGTCTGCATAGCAAGTTCCAGGTCAGCCAGTACTCTACAGTGAGAGCCTGCCTAGATAACTAAATATTTTAAAAGGATCTTGCCTTTTTAAAAAAGTAACTGTAAAAGCAATCCTCCTGGTCATTTGTTTTTACAACATAGTATTGGACATCAATGTGTCCAACTAATGTCCTGAAATGTACATTACTATTTATAATAATTTCTTACTGTTAGATATTGAGATTGCTTCAACTTTTTGCTACCATAAGCATCTCAGTGGAATGATGACAGATTCAAATTCTAAAAACAAATATTTAAAA
>JADRCC010573573.1:0-19420 GCA_019843855.1 Hylomyscus alleni | reverse complement strand
TTTAGTTTGAACACTTGAGTAATTGCTATAAATTTGTGAATTTAGGCTGAAATCTTACTAGAGTTACATATGGTGAGAATAATGGGAGAAATTTTCTTCACATTTATAGGTTTAAATTATAATACATGTAAAAGTCATACCCATATGTAGGAAAGTTTTATTTGTAAAGTCAGCTTATTAAGCACTCTCTAAAAAAATAAGCAGAGTAAGTGTATACACACCACTTAATATTTTAAATAATTTGCTTAACCAAGTTTTTAATGGGAATTAAACAGCTAAAGTCTCTTAAGAGTGAGTAATGAACATTTTTATAAATAATATAAGCTTTCAAAATAAACTTAAAATCTTAAGACAAAGCTACAGATTTGCAGTTTAAATGACTTGGACGGTAGCGTTAAAGCAAAGAAGGCTTCACAAAGAGCTTATACTTTTTTCAGAGCAAAAAACTACTCCTTAAGAAAACTATTGAGAATATTTACTGATTAATAAGTAACATTAGTTGTCTTAAAATTAAAGGTGGAATGTTTTCTTTTTTTCTTAGAAAGCATGAATATTGGGGCGGCAGTTAGAGATGGGTCAGCAGTTAGGAGCATATACTGTTCTTCCAGAAGACCAAAGTTCAATTCCTAGTGCACATGTAAGTTCACAATAACCCATAACTCTAATTCCACAGGATCCAACACTTCGGCCTCTGTGTGCACCTGCATTCACACACACACACACACAAACACACACACACACACACACAGAGACAGAGAGACAGAGAGAGACAGAGACAGAGAGACAGAGAGACAGAGACACAGATAGAGAGATAGAGACACAGAGACAGAGAGACACACAGAGGGGTAGGGGTACACATATGAGCATGATTTTAGAGAGATGATTTTAAAAGTATGAGCTTTATGTGAATCTCTGCCATGGAACTTATTTTTCCATTTTAAAGCACGACCTTCCTCCTCCCCAGTGGAGGGCAGGCAGTAAGGACACTGTGATTCATGTAGATGAAAGCGCTGTTGAAACCCAGTCTCCCTCCACATTTCTGTTGCTGAAACAAGTTTCTTGTCTCACTGATATAGTGAGGAGTTCTCTGCGGTTACAGAGACGAGTCAAGGTAGGGCTTACCTACACGGGAAACAAGCTGAATTCACCTTCCGGCTAAGCCTTGGCCAAACCCAAGAAGATGGTGGGAGATCACCTTCTAGCAGCACCGTCGCCCTAGCTCTCTTCCACCGGCCAGGGTTCTCCCTGTTCTCCCTGTGATTAGAAAGTGAGACACCCTGTGTGTTCAAGAGGGGAAAGTGGTTCGGTGTGGCTATCTTGCCATCTCTGCCATCCTTCATAATTAATTCGCTGTCTCAAAGTCAATCCATGACACAGATATGTCATTTTCCTAGAAAAGAGGATGGAGCTTGATTTGATAGAAAGAGCCAGCTGCTGGAAAACACATACAAATGACCAAGACAACAAGGCGACTTTCACCCTTCTACCCAAAGGCTGTAAAGTTTGTTTTTTTCCTGTTAACAAAACAAAACAGGAACGGGAACAATATGGGGAAGTGTTTGTGCGCATGTGTCCCAGAGCATGGCCATGATGTGGTTAATGCATATGAGCTTAAAGAATGCCTAGCCAAACTGGATATTTGGGTTTTGACTTCCTAAAAGGCCCTCTTCAGTTTTCTGTGTGTCTTAAACTGATAATTATTACATTGTGTCTACTCCATTAATCCACTGAATTTAGACTTAATCACAGACTAGAGAAAGTAAAGAATTTTCCTACATGCTCATAGATGTTTGGAAGTATTTTTTTTTTCTGGTAAATCCTTGGGAATTGACTCAAGTATTTCACTCCAGAAAGAAACTATTCCTTAGGAGACAAAAGCTGAAGAAAACAGAAAAACAAAGGAAATTATTTAGCTGCAAGTACAAAATTACTCAAGAAGTCATGGTTATACAGTTGTTACTAAGAAATAATAATGTGAGGGTCGAAGAAATGGTTCAGTGGTTATGAGTACTCTGGGAGAAGATGTGAGTGTGGTTTCCAGCTCCCACCATAACTGGCTCACAGTCACACCCAACCCCAGCTCTAGTGAGGTCTTATCACTCTGGTCTCCACGAGCCTGGCATTCACCTTCTCTGGTGGATTGAGTGAGAATGGCTCCCATTGGCTCAGGTATTTGGATACTTGGCCTACAGTTGGAGGAACTGTTTTGGAAGAATTAGGAGGTATGGCCTTGATGGAGGAGGTGTGTCACTGGGGTCAGGCTTTGCCGTTTCAAAAGCCCCTGCCATTCCCCTATTCTCGTGTGTGTGAGTGTGTGTGTGTGTGTGTGAGTGTGTGTGTATGTGAGTGTGTGTGTGTGTGTGTACCTACTTGCTGAACAAAGACATGAGTGCTCAGCTACTGCTCCAGCACTTTGTCTGCCTGCCAACTGCTGTGCTCTATGCCATGATGGCCATGAACTCATCTTCTAAAACTGCAAACCCATAATAAGCCCTTTCTTCTGTAAGTTGCTTTGGGCATTGTGTCATACCACAGCAATAGAAAAGAAACTAGGATGTGCACACACAGAGAGATACATATAATTAAAAATAAAATAAACAATACAAATGATGCTTCCTTCTATCTATGTTATAAGTACATACTTAATTATCTGAAGTTTTAAACCAAATAAAAATTCATGTGTCTTGTAAATGTTTTTAATAACAATCATGTTCCGAGCACCTCTCTGTGCCATTATAGATAATGCACTATTTGCAAAATATTTCAGCACTGGATAGATGATGATATAGAAGCACCAATCTCAATTGCCTTTGACATGCATTAATCTGATTTATATACAACCATTCTTATTACTGTTAGGGATATCTGCTTTTTGGCTTCAATGTACAAAGGAGTTTTCTTCTGGAGTGAAACATACTTGAATCAGTGACTCAAATGATCAACCAGAACAATACTTCCAAAGCACATATTACACATAGAAAAATTACTTACTTTCTCTAACCTGTAATTAAATCTGAACTAACTAGATTAATATGGATATTTATTAAATCCAGAGAAAGACAACGTGAGAAAACAAGGAAACTAGTTCTTGTACGCAACAGGTTTGGTTTCAGAAAAACCTATGGATAAACTGCTTAGATCCAGAAAGGTCCATTCCAGCCCCAAAAGGCCCATCCACTCTAATATTAGCACATTTACTAGAATAAAATGCTTGGCTTCTAGTTCAGCTCAGAGCTCATTTAAGAACGTGAATGCTGGGACCGAGGATTAAATGTTTTATTTTCCAAAATTATATAAAAGAATATTCAAAACAAGCAGCAGAAAAAAAAAGTTAAGAATCCCCACTTTTGAAAACACTTCTTGTGTTTTCATAAGAATTTGCACACTGCCAAAATCCACTTGAGTAAATGGCTCCTGTGACTACCAAGAATCCATTTGTTTGGGCTGTTTCACTCATGTAAAACCCATTAATCGTTTATGTGTCACAGAGTGTCCTTTCTAGTCTATGTTTAAAAAAATAAAAATTATTTATCATTTGGGATTACATAATGGTAACATGATGATATTGTAGAGAAAGACATGAGTGTTAAAGAACTCAAAAAATTACACAATGGCTATATTAATCATGTTTTCAAATTAGTAGATTCTATACCAACTAACTAGTTTTATTATAAACATAATGGTCGATAATGCCAGGTTAATGTAGCATGATATTTTTACCAGGCTAGCTCTTTGTGTTCTAAACACATGATAATGATTGACAAAACTTTAAAAATGAAACTTAAAAAAAAATTCAATGTAAGTCTATTATCACTGTGAACCAGACTGGCATCCATGTGCAAACCAGATAAGAAACATGTCTGCTAAGCTTTGAAGCCGGGAAAAAAATATAATGACTAGGCGTTTAACTACTTTTGACTAACAGTGATCAAAACTCCTTGAAATAAGAGTAGGTCTGAGCCAAGGCTGAAGAGTAATGAGCAGAAGGCATGGTCCCTTCCCAGCAGTACTCTGCAGTAGGAAACAAAGAAACTGCCAGTCACTGTTTGGTGCTCTGGTTTATTAGAACAGCTCGAAGTGGTAAAACATTAGACACCATCCCACAAGCATACATCTACACACTGCCTGCTGGCTCCGTGACTCAGTCTACTCTATCCCACTCTCATTGCCAGCCAAATGCCTGTTGTTGCTGTAAAGTATAATTCTGAACATGATTCCTGAGAGCCATATGAAAGGGGAAAATATTACGAAGAAAAAGTGGGCGTGGGGATTGCTATCCAATAATAGCAAGTAGCACATTTCCAGGAATATGTAAAGATAATATAACTAAATTCCATAATTGAAATACGTGTAGACACTGGTAAGTTCATAGATATGGGAATCCTAATATTTATCACCTTTTGGAATATATATGTTTTCCCAGTATATCCAGAATATTTACTAATTCTCAATCACTAGGTTCAATCAGTATAATGTCAGCTGTGTAAGGGACCAGCACATAGCATGCTTACACCATGGAAATGGAAGGATCATGACAGAGCTCAAGGAGCTGACCTGGCTGTTAAATAAAACCATACAGAGTGCAGCTATGTCTACTAGTTGGAAGTAATGGGTCTGATAGATTAACAATCAAGTAAAAAGATCTCTCTAAATCATGTGGTATAGAACAGGCATGGGGACACATGTTGATCAGACTCATTAAAGATTATGGACATGACTTGAATGACATCTTTCAAAGATTTTGATACCCTACTGTCATGCTCCAAGATTTTCTTGTGTTCTGCATGAACCAAATGGGATAGCCTATTGATAGCAAAATAGGAATTACCAACTCTGCACTTTGAAATCTTTAATGGTTCACTGATTTTTTTTTGAAAAGTTCCTTTGAGTTTACAATTTTCTATCATTTTGAGTTGGGGAAGCAGTTATAGAGGCTTCTATTAGAATATCCTACTAGAATATCCATTTCTTTTCTAGAACCTTATATGCATATTCTGCAGGGAGTTAGGTATGTATATATGCTTTCTCGCAGTGAGGAAACACACTCTTGGGGAGCCAAAACTCTCTGGACCGACTTAGGCTCCAAATCCATTTGTGATCTAGAGCCTTTGAGAATCAGTCACAGCACAACTGTTAATTTAATCAGTGTCGCGATTTGGTTACCTCTAGTATAAGGTTTTAGTTAGAAATCTTAGTTGTGTGACTAAAGGAATAAAGATTACATTAAATGGCTTCTAAAAACTTGAAAAAAAAGTACATAGATTGTAAATGACCAGTCTGATGAGTTTTCACCAAAGAAGCACACTTTTGTTATGAACAACCCAGGTCAAGAAACAGCACACTCTGTGGTGGTTTGAATATGAATGACCCCCATAGGTTCATGTGTTTGAATGCTTGGCCATAGGGAATGGCACTACGCTGAGGCTGAGGGGTGGCCTTGTTGGAATAGATGTGACCTCATTGGAAGAAGTATGTCACTGTGGAGACAGGCTTTGAGGTCTTATATGCTCAAGCTAATCCCACTGTGGCACATAGTCTCCTTATGTTGCTTATGAACCAAGGTGTAGAACTCTTAGCTCCTTCTCCATCATCATATCTGCCTGCATGCTGCCACTATGACACATGGACAAAACTTATGAAACTAAACCGGTCTCAATTAAATGTTTTCTTTATAAGAGTTGCCATAGTCATGGTGTCTCTTTACAGCACAAAATCCAAACTAAGACACATTTTCTCACTAGGAGTCATTCATTCTCTGTTTTAGTCAAGAAAACCCCCAAGAATGAAAACTGCCCTGATTTTCAATTCTAAAACTTAAGTTTGCCTGTAGTAGTTATGTATAAAGTATATGAATTCTAAAATGACGTTAATATTTCTAGAGCAAAGCCTACTTTGATCCATTAGTTTTTTTTAATGTTCTTGCATGTATGTGCATTAGAAAGATTGGTTTTAGCCAAGTTTATACTGGACTATACAGTGAGTTGGGAACTAGTGAGATGGTACGATAGGTATAGGCATCTTCTGGATACGTGGGGGTTGAGCCCATGAACTTGGAGCTGCTATGGTTAATTATACAAGACCTGTACAAGACTAGGCCTATTAGCATTCCATCACCAAGGGCATGAGTAGCTAAAGGCAGTTAATGATTTGCTGGGAAATAGGAGCAGATTCTTAGTGGTATAGCCACTTGTACGTTACCCTTCTGATAATATTTTTGTTAGCAGATCTGATGTAAAAATAACAAATATAGTAGATTCTCATGGGTACCACTACAAACCACCACAAAATTGTTGACTTTAAAAGCAACAGAAATCTATTCTCATAGTTTTGGAGACTAAAATGTCCAAAGTCATGTTAACTGTGGTCATTCTTTCTGTGATCTCCAAGGTCAACCTTCTTTACTTGTCACTGGGTTTAGGGATCCTTGAAATCATGTGCTGTGCCATCTCAAAGTCCTCAATTTAACTATTAATCTAGAAATAATTTTCTGGATCAGATTGTTATCACAGGTCATGCCAGACTGGTGTATCTTTTTAAAAGGGGCAGCAATTAAACCTATCACATAAGACTAATTCAATTTAAAATTTATTCTTTAAAGTGTACAGCCTTGCATTTTTATTCTCTGCATTGTATTAAAGAAGGTTATGTTTCTTTATATGCATATATATGCTTGTGTGTGCATGCTCATGTGTGTTTGTGTGTTTAGAAAACATAGGTCAATTTTTGTTATTATGTGTGTGTGCATATGCTTGTTGGTGTGCATTCTTATGTGTGCTTGTATGTGTAAAACTGTAGGTCAATCTTTGGTATCATCCACAGGAGTGCCATCTGTGTCCTTTGAGATGAGGTCTCCTATTAGCCTTAAACTCACCTATTAAGCTGAATTGGCAGGCCCAGTAAGCACTTCTGGTTTCTCTGTTCAAAAGACACATGCTGAACTGACATTGCTCCTTAAGTAGAGTATCCAAGTGTGTTCTCTGCTCCTAGTGCTGAGGTAAGTCCACAATCGCCCTTTGGCCAATGGCCAACCTGTTAAATGCTTCTACTGGTGCCAACAGAGGGTGCTATAAATCAAGAGAAGTGAATGATGCCTGTCTAGAATGGGTA
The DNA here is from genome assembly GCA_019843855.1 of Hylomyscus alleni. Taxonomy (NCBI): domain Eukaryota; kingdom Metazoa; phylum Chordata; class Mammalia; order Rodentia; family Muridae; genus Hylomyscus; species Hylomyscus alleni. The sequence goes on along the minus strand of JADRCC010573573.1, from coordinate 12,313 downwards.
AACATAATGGACTTGTCCATTCTTTTTGCTTTGCAGCAGCTTCTGAGTCACCTCTTCTTCTTGCCAGTGGCACCCCAAACGCATGACTTGACAACAACCATGACAGTGCACTCAGTCATAGTAGTTAAATGTAGTTTGTAATTTCCCCAACACTTGAGAGAACTGAACCTCACTGTATCCTGTCAGAGACTTCAGGATACATCCCTTTCTCAAAAGCCAGAGTTACAGTCCCAAGAGAATTGTCTTTGAACTCTTGCATGTTAGGATTGGCAGGTGTTTCTCAGAAGTCAGGATTTCAGTGCTCTAGACACTTCTAAGACTTTGTTGTTTACTAAATGTGTGTTTATTTTCCAGGTCTTGGCCAGGAGGCTGTTTGTTCCCTCCACTATATATTACTGTGCAGTTTTTTGCCTTTCCAGGTTTTTAATGTTCTCACTCTCATTCATATTCTCTCTCTCTCTCTCTCTCTCTCTCTCTCTCTCTCTCTCTCTCTCTCCTTTCCAACCCTCTATTTTTAGCCATAAACTCACCTGTCAGCTAGATTGGGAACTTAGCATGGCCATAGGATACCAGATCAAAATGCAAAACCATTTCCAGCTTAGGTTCTGGAACCATGACTAGGGGTGATGTGGGAACGAAGAAATGACAGACACAGAAAAGCTGGGGTTAGTTTGTGTGGTCTCTCTGATGGAGAAGCCACAGCACCCAAGCAGTTCAGGTTGCTTAATACACGCAGTTGAACAGGGAGGTAATTGTTGCAAAAAGCCGAACATGGAGGTGGGGTTACTACATACAGAAGCAAATGGAGTCAGGGTTATTACGTACAGATGTGCAAGAAGGCAAGTTTAAAATTTTTTTAAATTAAAATTTTTTAAATGCAAAATAAAGACAATTTTAATAAAGAGGATATGAAGTTGATAGAAAAATGTGTTGGAGTGGAGACCAGAGAGAGACTGAAGTAAAGGGGGTGGGGTGGGTATGATGTAGATACACTGCATACATGTAAGATTATTTTTAACTAGAAAAGAAATGAGCCTTAGCATGGATTTCACACCAAATAGAAATGAATCACATATAAGTGTGAGATTTGCTAAAATTAAGAAATTTCCATTAGAAAATATAGGAGAAAGGTTTTTTTTTTTTTAAGTTTTAGTGGACAGTGTTTTTTTTTTGTTTTTTTTTTTTAAAGCAAATGATTCCGCGATTCTTCCTCTGGATATTTTCCTCAGAGACATATAGATGCCTCCACATAAAGTTATCATCAACTTTATTAAGAATAGACCAAGCAAAACAAACCAAGGTCTTAAATATTTCAGCCAGTTTGCAACATCAAAACAAACAAAAAAGAAATTTGATGGAATCTGCTGTGTTTATTATGAATTAAAGTAATAAAACAAAGATATTAATTTTCCTAAAGTTGATCTTTAGAGTCAATAAAATTGCAACAACTCAAAAATAGTGTGAATTTTGCAACTCTGAAGGTTAGATGCATGGTCTTGTTACATATTAGCATTTTACAAGGTGGTCTGAAACAATACTAGTGGTTAGTTATCAAGGGATTGATCTTCCTGCTAAACACGAGATCACAGCCTGTGAGAACAGCTGTACCTTGCTACTCAGCTGAATTAATATAAGCTAATTAAACAGTTTCATCAAAAATTATGATCAATGACTAATAATTATAAGTAAATTGCTTGTGTGAAAGATCATGTAAACTGGGAAAAATAAATTCTGGCCAGGATAAAACTAATTTCAAAAAGTGTCTGGAACCTAAGTGGTTTCACTGGCTTGCCTTTTACCTGATTCTGTTGGGAGTTTATGACAAAAGATGAAAAGCTTTGGACATTTCAGACAGATCATCCTGCGTTTGTCTCTTTCCTCTCCTCTCTTTCTTCAAGGAGAAAAAAGTTGATCCTAATGATTTCAGCCCATGCATTAAACAGAAAACAATAATAACTGTAGAATTCATATTTTTCTAAAAGGAACTTAAAAACTGCTGCTACATGATGTACAAAACTGGTCTATGCCACATGAACAGAATCACAGGTTTGGTTTTGGTACTTCTTGTTTCTCTTTGTACTCAGTTGTATAGAACTTCCAAATTCAGAATGAAAAGAAAGCTCTCCTGTACCAAACCATCTAAGTAATAAATGTTATATTTTAAAAAAATTTTAAAAAATAAAATAAAATAAAAAAGGTCCATTGAAGGAGACTTCTTAACAAAGTTAAATTTTATGAAGACAAAACATATGGTGGAACTTTATGGATATTATGATAATTATTGAAATATGATTACAACTTCCTTACCTCATCACATTCACATTAACTATATTAACGATGACATCTTCCAACACCACCACTCCTACAACACCTAGATTCAGAAAATGAAATGACCTTTCCTATATTCATAGCAACAATTTCCTTACTCCTCCTCTTTCTCAGGATTGCCTTCTCATGCCTTTCCTGGAGTATTTTCCTCCCCTTCTTTTGATCCCTCTAACAGATTCTAACAGCCTCCTCTACCCAAACTTTATACTTTTTCAACTACTCATTTCCTTTCATCTTTATGAGTCAAGCACCCCCAAGGAGGGAGAGGGATCATCTTGCATTCTTATTTCTTAAACGGTCCTCAGCGTCCACATCGTTCTTGGAACCTTACTACTACTTGCGAGTTCTAATTGTCCTAGATAGTAGAGTGTATTCGTGTCTACTTGATATCTTATCGCTCTTCATCATCAGTTTCATCTGTCCTTCACCTTTGAAATTCCTTCTCCCCTAGGCATCTGGTTCCCATTCTCTGTGTTCCTTCTCTCACTTTGGTTTCCATTTCATCTGATTGCTTCTTTATCCATTATATGAATGAGCGGATTCATCAGAATTCAGTTTCCCTCCTTGGTCTTTATCTCAGCACATTCATTCTCTTGTAACTTCCTTTTATCTATATACCAGTTTCCCAAACTGTGCCTCTCACACAGATCTGAAGATGTCCCACCTAACTGTTCCAGCAGTCACCAATGTTACTTGTCCTAAACAATCTCCCTTCTTACTACTTCAGTAAGTTTCCTGCAACTCTCCTATTATTCAGCATCCACCTGACTTCCCATGCCCGAAATTCAAAGAATTCATTCCTCTTCTGCTCAGGATAACCAATCAAGCATTCAGTCCTCCACAACTGACTTTTAAAGTCGGTCTTTCATAGCCACAGTCTTAGTGATGTGTCTTCCCATGAACCTTGTTATAAATCCCCCAAATTCTTAACTTCAGTCTTTCCCTCTTTAGTTTTTGTTTGTTTTTTGTTTGGTTGTTTGGGTTGTTTGTTTGGTTTTTGTTGTTTTGGGGATTGGTTTTGGTCCTTCAGATTATTATTATTGTTGTAAATCTGATGTTTCTTTGTCTTGAGCTTCTCATATCCATGACAGGTTCCTCATTGTCGTCGGACCCATGAATCTCCCTACAAGAAAGAACTGCCTTTTCCAAAAACAGAGCTTGCTATGCTTCTCTCTGTGTTTCTCTCTGTCTCTGTCTCTCTGTCTGTCTCTCTGTCTCTTTCTCTCTGTCTCTTTTTCTCTGTCACTTTTTCTCTATCTCTGTCTGTCTGTCTCTTTTTCTGTCTGTCTCTCTGTCTCTTTTTCTCTGCCTCTTTCTCTCTTTCTCTCTGTCTCTCTGTCTCTGTCTCTCTCTCTTTCTTCCCCTCTCACATGCTACTTCTCCCTCCGATGATTTTCCAATCGGAAAGAGTCCTCTTCAAAGTTGCAAGCTGCTTCTGGGACCCCCACCCCCACCCCAGCTCTAGACAGCCTATCAGGGTTTGCTTTGTTTTGCTCTTTTACCACCTCTACACTCCTGGTATTAATTATTTCTGTTGTTTCTTAGATATTAGGCTGCACATTCCTTGAGAACAAGTGTGACATATATTTTCTAGTATTTACCAAGGTGCCTAACACATAGTGGAACTCTAAACGATGTATTGAGTTGATTTCATCTTACATAAAACTCTAGCAAGTATATGGTGCTTTGCAAATGAGTAGTAGATGGAATTGGCTGATAAACTCCGTAAAAGCCAACTTCTGGCTTCTGAGCAAAGCAAATGGAGGTTCCTTCCTTGCCCTCATGGATCCTAGTACCCAGGATCTGCCAGGGTCCTCGGCACCTTCCTGTGATGATGGCTTCCCCGCTCTCCAGGTTGCCCTGCTTTCTCTCCTCCCTGTTCCTTCTGGTTTGTTTGAATTTTGTGCTAATCTAAATTCCTCACGAACACCTTCCATCACCTGCTCGATGATCCATGACCTGTTCTTTCGACTGAATTGCATTTTAAAGGTCCCAGGCTTGAGTTCAGTGGTCCTCATGCTGACTGCCGCGAAATGACCTCTGTCCCATGTGACTATCCTTCATGTGTTCCCTCAAAAATACAATGTACCTACAGTGTTAACGCAAATAAGCCCCATGTCATGTTATCAAATATGGTAAATTCAAGCTCAGTAGACCAGAAATGTCCTGTGTCTTGTTATCTTATGCGGTCATGTGCACCACAGTGGAATATTTCTTTCCTCAAAGGTGGGAACTGAGTCAGAGGCCATCTGTGTGGCCCTTGCTCACCAGTCCTGAGCGGCCAATAATTAATTTAGGCTGAATGTAATTACTCCCTTGTTAACAGTGGTTTTTCTGCACTTTCCTCAGCTGGCTCTGGAGACACACCGTTGAGTGTGATGTATGACTTCTTGCCCAGAATGAAACCCGAGCCAAGGAAAGACAGGGTGAAGCCGCCCAAGAGCCTTCTAATGAATTTAAGGGCTCGGTCTGCTGCTTATTGAAGTAACACTGTGCGATGTTCTAAGAGCTGCACCTCGCCTCTCGGCGAGACCTCCAGTGGGGGTTTGACTTTGAACCCTATCATCTTGGGTTGCATTCACATTATGTTCACAATTCACATTGTGTTTACCCTACATTCACAATTCACACTGGGTTCACAGTACATGCACAATTTACAATGACAGACCTAAGGAAGGGGATCTGTGATAAGCAAAGAAATGGAAAAGCCCAAGGCTAATCTTAATGAACATGTTCTTGTCTTTATCAGAAATTATAAGACCAAGCCAACTGAAAAATAGTCTAACATAAAACTATCCTTTAAAGTACAAAATGTCATGGACAGAGAAACCAATAGATTTTCTCCTAAAGAAGGGTGGAAGTAGACTGTGCATCGATTGAATGTCTTTCTCCTGTAGCAGTCACTATATCTACAGAAATTTCTACAAAAGTAAAAGTGACCTAACACTGTTAATACCCAATTTCCCCTTATAAAGAGCTTTAAGAAACATAAATTTTCAAAAAAGAAAGAAAAGAAACGTAGACAATTAAATTGGGAGGGGTTTTGTAAGAGGACAACAAAGATTAAGACTGAATGCTTTGCTTGACATTTGTAACTCTTGTATCAAGTTACCACAGTAAGAGCCAAGATTTTAAGCTCTACTAAATATAAAACAAACAAATAAACAAAACCACTATATATTTATGTTCATTTAAGAAAATATTCACAGTGATGTATTATTTTGAAATATACAGTTAATACTTTTGGAGTTATTTAAAATTTATATTGAGAAAAATGTATGTATTTTCAGTATTGTCATAGACAAGCATCTACATAAGACTGTTAAATTGATTATTGCTTTATAAAAAACAATTTTTATAATACTCATTTTTTATTGTTATATTTTATAAATTTTAAAAAAGAAACATAAATTTTTATTACTTATCTTAAATTTATTAGAACATGTCATCCTAACATGAAAGCTAGAATTTCTCTCCACAACTGTACAATTTATAACTGTACTGTAGAATTATCATGAGGAAAGTTATTTTCTATCGATGGTGAAGCTGTTTTAGATGCATTTCGAAGCTTAAGACTTTCAATGTCAACACTCTCAGGTCAAGACCTCAGATGCCCCAGCAATGGGACATAATGAGTTTATTGACTCACTGGAGTAAGGAAGACCACCCTGGTATAGTGGACACTTCAGCAGAGATGCTGGAAATCACCAGGACTTACACTTGTGTTAGGCTAGGTGGTCTAGGAGAGAAATTGTAAGAGAGCAGCTGCTCTCAGTTGGATACATAGTGCCAGGCACTTGGAGCAATCCTATAATTGACTGTCTTAAGAAGTCAGATGCAACATTCAGGAAGTGTAGTGCAGACAAGACATGGGAAGCCCCCAGATGCACAGCTGGAGAATGAGATCATTTCTATGATTTAGAAAGTCCATAGCAAAATGGAACTTGTCTGTTTAGGTCCAATTCAGACATACAGTGCCTTGCATGACACTGGTATTGCTATAGGTGTTTGTGTTTAGCAGGAATAAGTTCAGATGTAAACAACGTAAGGTCAATTCAGAACTCAGAATCTCCCCTTTCTTCTTAATTCGGAAGCCAGAAATTGCTGACATTAAATGAATTTTGATTTATTTGTGTAGAATTTCAAATTGACTATTTATATTTTACAAAGGAAAACATGTAAAACTTAGTTTAAAAGATCCATTTTGTCAGGAAGTTTGATGAAAAAGTTTCTAATATACCTATTATTTAGACCAAGTGCCTCAGTGTGACTTACAAAGTTTTGTAGGTGCAGCTCCTCCACACCTCTCAAATATCATCACACTCAGCTTTCTGCCTTTTGGGTACTTAGCATACTTTAATTAAACTGAATGAAATGCCACTTTGTAAATTTAAACACAGTAAATTATCAGCAGATTCTTATGTCATTCAACTTAGGAGCAATGGAATGAGCCAAGCCTTTTCCCTTCCTCAAGACACCCCAGCCCCAGGATTACACATCTTCTGTTTCTTCTCTCTACTGTATCTTCTCCCCACTTACCTTTAAGATCTTAGCCAAATGTGCGTGTCTCAGGAAAACATTTGAGTTCTACTTACCAAGAACAGTAGTGTGCGTTATGCCAGACCCTCTCATTTGCATTGACTGTGTGTGTGTGTCTATGTGTATGTCTGTATGTCTATATGTATATGCCCAATTATCTCTCTCAAGAAACTAAGGGCTATTTTCTGCTTTATATAGTGCTATAACTCTAGAATTCAATTCAGCTGTAACCCATAGAACAGGGTCTTAAGTGAATGCTAAGTTAATTCATTCATACCTGATGCAAAAGTAATATGAAGATAGCTTACAGATCTTCAACCTAGTTCCATATGAGTTCATCAAGGGATTCAAAGAGTTACTTCTATAGCTATGATCTTTTTGTACAGGTTTCTTCTGACCACCTTAGTTCATGTGCATTATGGAAAATTAATCAAAACTAAATATATTCTCTGTTACAGGGTGCTTTGTTACTGATGAAACTCTACTGGGATTGTCATCTCTTTTTTTGACAGTCAGGCAACAGAGTTCTTTTAATTGAGTTAAGAAGCTTGTACAATAGTGTAGTAGGTATTTTAACTCAGTTCTTTTACTGCCAAACCTGGGTTCTTGCCATTACCAGTGATGTCTCCTGTCACCTCCGTCCTTAGTCCTGCTCTGTAGCACAGAAGATGCAGCAGCATTGTACCAATGCTGGCAGCACAGCTGTTTGATTTAGTTCAACCTAGGCTCTCCCATATTGCAAAATAATAGAATCAAAGACCTCTCAAGTATGGCAACATCTGCAGCCATACTAGTGGGTGTCCTATTGTTTGTGTCATCCTTCCTTTTTGTCATTTTGTCATTATGTACTTGACTTTTCATACACGCGGGTTTCAAATGTATGGATTAGACCAATTGTAAATTAAAAAAATGAAAAACTAATAATGTATCAAACATGTATGTCTTTCACACATCAATATTCCCCACACAGTAAAGTGCAACAACTGTTTTACAGAGCAGTTGCATTGAATTTAGGCATTGCAAGTAATCTAGAGGTAATAAAAGCGTATAGGGATATGCCTATACCTATATATTATGTAAATACACAACTATTTCCCATAAGAACTTGAGCATTCACAGACCTAAAGAAATTTCTAGAACTAATGACACATAGATACTAAAGATTGCCATTTATTTATTTATTTATTTATTTATTTGCAGTATTCACACTGAAGATAAATGTTCCTTAGGAATCTAATGCGAACTGTTTTTCAGACATTTTCCAAATGCTTTGCACTGATCTGTTATTTTTGTGAGTCAGTGTACATCATCAATGACAACAGAAGTAAGCAGGTAGCATCTCACCGCCCAAGTCAGAGCATCATTAGTATTCTGACCATGTAGAATTTGGATAACACGTTCCCTGAAACTCTCACTATATTCACTCATAGATACATTCCTTAAAAGTAAAGCACTCTTTCTAACACAGCAGTCAGAATAATCAGTCACCTCCCCTTCTGACTGACTTACCTGCGATTAAAAACCAGCACCAGGAAGAAAAGCCTCTGTCATAATGAAGAAAGTCTAGATCTTCAGAAAGCTGAATCAAGAAAGCAACTATGAAATCTCTGCAGCTGACAATGGATGGATCTCTAACCCATGGGATCTGGCTTCAGAAAGCCACTCAGAAGGACAGATCGGTTGCTCAGTGCAGCATGAAAACACTGGAGGGAAAGCACAGGAAGTCCCTTCAGTCTACGGACATGTCTCCCCCCACTCCTTTTAACCGTATGAGCCATGAGCTGTGGTTCTTGACAGTCAAGTACAGTCTTTCCTCAGGGAAGTCTCATCACTGGCAAGCCATTCTACTCTCCTCTTGAAATTCATATATATATATTTTTTAATTCTAGATTTTTTTTTGTATGCTCTACCTAGAAGAAATGAGAAGTACCATCCAATGAGCCTGAAATAATTGCTCAGGAGGAAAATTTAAAATAGTCTCTCATGTTTCTAGAACGATACATGGATTAAATTCTGGGAAGGAAATTGTTTTTTGGAGAGTTAAATGAGACTTGATATCCCACTGTAGAAATTTGTGCTCACATGGATGTTGCCGAAACTCACAGCTTAATTGTGGCCTTCATGGGATTCTAACTGCTTGGATTTTCATCTGTTGTATGCATGCAATTTGTTAAAGTAGATATATCTCAGAATTAGTTTAGTTTCATAAAGGGGCTGTGTTTATGATCTGTGTAGGCAGCTCGAAGTCTGAATTACTGAAAAAGGCTTCATGTCGATTTCATAATCATCTCCATTTAGTATCATGATTATTCATCTTCATATTCATATAGAGAGTAAACTCTTATTCAAAATTTTGGTGGCTACAGCAATTTAAACAACTAACACACAACCTGACCTCCCAGTGTTATGGCCCAACATTTTCTACTGTAGATTCTATCCTCTGCCTACAACCATCTCTTCATTCTCTTAATTAATTTGTTCAATATAATATAACTAAGCACTTTTGATGACTCAAGCACTCTAGGCATTGAGAATTATAGCTCTGAACAACATTGATGATATTTATAATCTTAAAGTGTTTGTATTCTAAAAGGGAGAAACATAGTAAACAAGAAAAATATTTTATAAGTTTATATTTATAATAAAGGTTAAGGAATTAAACAGCATAAAATGGTTACGAGTCCATTCCATTGAACAGAGAATTACATTTCATAACTCATGCGAAAAGTAATGTAGCAATTACATACTCATTTCTAACTCTATAAACATATATGCACATAAGTTTACACACACATAAAAAATAAATATTTAAGAGGTAGATGATGAAGGGGTTAAATATTACCTTTAGGTAGAAAAAAAAATCAGAGAGTTATTTTATACAGCAGAGTCAGAAAAGTCCCTACTGAAAGTGACCTTGAGAAGCCACCAAATTTATGTAAGATTGCCAGCCATGAGTTGACAAGAGAGAAATTTTCCAGGCCCATGGAATGCTACAAGCCACAGTCTTGCCCCCAAACTTAGTATAGACAAGGAGAATAAGGAAGCCAATGTAAATGGTAGGGGTGAGTAGATAAGGAGGGAAGGAGTGGGTAAGCAGAGGCTTCGTGGCTGAAGGAGTGGACCTCAAGTTGGATTGATGAGGTCATGGTGAGGGTCTAAGCTTTTGTGATGCCGAGTGAGGAATGAGAAGGTTTGGTGAGGTGTTTTGTCTTTATTTGTTTGTTTCGGCTAGGCAGTGCTGGCCTTGGTATTGTCAATCTGATGCAGGTGGATATGAACCAGGTTCATTCTGACCAAGTACATCCATACTCAGGTCTCCTATTTCAGTTCTCTAAGAACAACAGGAACTGATGTATGTTGAGTGGGCTGATTAAGTCTTTAAGCAGCAGTACACTGGGCTTGTTTATTTGGTTAAGGACAGTGACTTAAATGACTCCTTAAAACCATCAACATTTAGCTTAAACCTATCTAGGCTTTTACATTTTTATCACTAAAGTTTTTTTTTTTTTAATCTAATGTTGCACCATGGAATTCACACTGTCTCATAAGTACTTTACTTCCCTAAGTTGCAAATGAAGCAAACAGAAAAACTGAGAAATTAAAGCAAAGTTTTCCTCCCAGGTGGTTGTCATGTCATGTGAGAAAAATATAAAAATGTATAATTCCTTATCAATATACCTGCAAAGTTAGATGTTAGACAATATTTTCTTTTTTTAAGTATTCTAATATCCAAAGTTTATTATTTTCATCCAAGAGGGTTTCACAGCAACATACCACTCACAAACTGCATGAATCTTTGACAATATTTTCAAAATCTTTTTTTTTTTTTTTTTTTTTTTGGTTTTTTTGAGACAGGGTTTCTCTGTATAACCCTGGCTGTCCTGGAACTCAAAATCTTAAGGCTTCTTCTAAAGTTAAAGGGGAATAATTTATTCAATTTTATGTATGACTTTCACCTCTAGCCAGAATTACAAACTGATTCTGAAGACCATAAAAACAAATACATTCTATTTAAATTCATTAACTTGTTTGTTTGTTTGTTTTAATTTTGTTCATCAGATTCTATTAGTATCTGCTGTTTATTTTCAGAGAATCAGATTCCCTTTAGGGAGTGAAAGATTAAACAAAATAGTCAAATTCATAAGGTTCCTTAACTAGAGAAAAGTGCAAACCGAGTTATCATTTTAACTTCCTAGCCTTCCTTACTCTTGTCCATGAGAGTTGCAGTCCCCGGATAAATCAAATTGCTTGCGAATAGTGTTTTATTTGGGTTTCTTCATTTTTTTTTTAAATTTAAGTAACTCTTTGTTTTAAAAGAACATGTCATCAGTCAAAATAATGCTATCACTTCTGAAAATATTTTCCCTTTCTGACACGCACCGAGGTGCCATAAAGCAGTGTTGACAACTCCATCTTTAGCATTCCACAAATCTTATGGAGATATATCATCAGAAAACCACACGGTCTATATCCGGGCTCTGACAAAACTGAAACATGGCCTGCCAGCCACAGATAAGGCTTTGAAATGTTAGTCATTGAAAAGGCGATAACAGAAACAGGGCCAAGTCGTGTACACCTTCACCTCTGGACGCCTGCGGTTTCGAGCCAAGTCACTTTGGTAAAAAAAGATATTGCCGTTTGGCTCCTTGGCCAAGTCAGTGGATATACAATGTAATCCAACATGAAAACACGTGACCGACACGCTTTCAAACATGCTGGTAGGGCAGCAGGGGGAGGGGCTGGAGCTGCGACGCTGAAAAGCAGAGACCGGGCATCTCTTGCACATCGGAGCAGCTGAGACATCCTTCAAGGATCAAAAGCCTCGTGCCATCGTGTGGCTGCCGTCAGGGGCACAAATGGAAACTGTGAAGCAAGCTGGAACAAGTGGAAACAGCTTTGACATCTTCATCCCCGTCATTGTTAATTCCTAAGTGTTTTGGAATTTCAGGCTGTTCTCAATTTTATATGGAAAAATCTCAAGATAGGAGAGGATAAAATCCTATTATGTCTGGACCTAGATGCTAGATATTAAACCCAAACCAAAGCCGTTGTTTTTCTTAAAGATTCTGTTAAAAAGAAGTAACCAGAGTGACCACAAATACCACCTTTAAGTAGAATTTTTCAATCATTTACCTCTTAATGGTCCTTCCCTCGGCCATCCATTTTTAAAAAGAGTGGGGTTTATGGTCATCATCTGTGATTACATTCTCATGTATTTGCAGTATTTCTACTATAATGATTTATTTAAAAGGGCTTCGCCATGATAGCTCTCCAACTTTGTTCCTTCCTGTACATCACTGTTCAGGGTCAAAAGCTGGGGAAAGGGCTGGTCCCCAAGGCCTAACATATTTCACCAGTGGAGTCTCTGGCTTTTCACTTCTCTTTCTCTCCTCATCACTTTATGCTTAAAGAAGAACAGATGTGGAAACGTTTAGAAAAAAAAAAA